>ML677358.1:5941727-5993903 GCA_007922305.1 Dermatemys mawii
AAAAGGAGGTTTGCCAGCTTATTGCCATACTAACAGCCTCACCCCCCTTGCCACAGTTTTACAGAGGCAGGGTGATCTTGAACCCATGGCTCAGTTCAAGTGGGTTTCCAGTTTGGTGTATTTCCCACAGCCCTACACTGGCTCTTACAGTTCAGGAAAGGAAAGGATCTAATTTGCGAAGAATCGCAGGCACTGCAAACTAACACTTCCTTTTCCAATCAGACCTTCAACGTTGGCCTATTTATTCAGAGGCAAGTCATAGAAAAGGTCGTTCTAGTAGCAGGCGCACAGAACTAGGAAGTAGCAATTCCTGAGTGCTAATCCAGGCTATGACGAACTGCCTCTGCCTATTTTCCCTTTACAAAAAAAGAACAAACAACACTGGTCCACCTGACACAGGGTGATGTCAAATAGTCTGCTATCAAGCTGCAGTAACAAAAGCTTTCACTGTTTCAGATGGGTCTGCTCAGTTGAGTGGGACAAGCAGATGGTAGTCTCCATCCAGCCTAAATCAAATCTGATCCCACCAAACTTCTGTTTTCTACCCCTTCTCTGTGTGCTCTCCCTTTCCCCGAAAGCTTCCTGCCACCTTTAAAAATCTAGGATTGCACTAGAAGAGAGCGTAAACACTTAACTTCCCAAAACAACGAGGCATCCTTGTGGCATCTTAAGAGACAAACAAATTTATTTGTTCATAAGCTTTTGTGGGCTAGAGCCCACTTCATCAGATGCATGAAGTGGAAAAACTTCCAAGTTTCTCTGACTTTTGGGGTACATGTCTGAGAGCATTAACTGACTAACAGCTTGAAGGAAACTTGATATAGAACCTTAAGGGACACCGGATCTTGCCAAAACTGACCACCTATAGCTGTTCCCAAACTAGAAGTGGCACTGCTCTGATTTAGACTCCCAGAGGAATCTACTTCCCCCATATACAAAACTAGCACCAGTTTTCTCCAACTTCTGACAATGATAAAGGCTCCCCAGGATCGTGTGAGTGGCAGGAGACGACACAGAATACCATTGCTAATCGATTTCACAAGACAAGCTCAAGGTTTCCTCTTTGAGAGTATGTCTGTATTTATCCTCTCCCCACCTCCACATTGCCCAAACAAATCCATCTATGATCCAGGCTAAACCACCACTGACCATCTCTGCATTGATGGGGAGAGAGTTTCCACTCTTTGCTCTGCATTCACACAGAAAGCGTGGAATATTTTCCCTAGGCATCAAAACAGCATTTTCACAAATGACTCTTCCAAAACTAGATGCTGCTGTGGCCTTTCCCATTTGGCGTATAAAAAGGGGTTATTTATGGAGAGGAACTGAAGTGTGTGATGAGCTGTACAACATCTTCATTTAGGGACATGGAGTAGGGAGAAAACAGAATGAGTCAAGAAATTAAGAGCAGATGCGTAGAGATCTGCATTTGGATAGATTACAACGTTCTGGCTATATTTATGACCCAAGGAGAAGGAGAAGAAGAATATAAAAATCACACACATGAAAACCACATACCACACATTGGATGGGCCTTTGATTTCTTGAAAACATTTAGCATATACAGCTGTCTACATTTGTAGAAACGTGCATCCCTGTTAAGCTTTCTGAAGGGAACAATCCCTGTTCCTATCAGAAGGGAGAGTAGTTTATGGGAAGCTATGATAAGGGCAGTGTTTGTTTCATGACGATAAATAGCAGTTAGAGATAGAAGACATCTCTTTAATCAGAGTCCCTCTCTCTGCAAGGCCATCCTTCACTGAGGATTTTAACACACTGTCATGTCTCTTAATCCAAAAGGCAATCTATTCAGTGGCTTATGATGGCAAAAGCAAGGGAGGGGTATGATTGTATAACTTTTCTACTATTCAGAAAGTTATTGCACTGCTACAGCACCTCATAACAGAAGAGTTCAAAGCACTTCATAAATATTAAGTATTGTAACCTGCCCTGTGGGCATGGAAAATTATCCTTATTTTACAAATGGAGAAATGGAAACCCAGAAAGAGTGGGCCAAATGATTTAAGTGGGTCCTAACTGTCCCCTGACATGGCCCACTTTGTAATCTGGGCAGACTCTTTCAGGAGGACATCTCTGATTGCTTGGCTTACAATGGTCCTTAACATGAGGATGTTTTTTTATACAGCAAACTTGGCCAGCAAAAGAAAAAGGTTGCTCCACTTCCCCACCCAACTGACATTTCTGGCATTGTTCCCCTGTGTTTATTTCTGTTCACATCCTGGTATCATTTTAAAGCAGAACTCCCGCAAGGCTCCTTATAACCTATAATCTTGTCAATAAGTAACTGCTGATGTCTGGCAGGAAGTTTGCTAGCAGCCAGACTCCAGCGCACTGCAGGCCGTACACTGTGGGGATGAACGGTACAGTCATACAACGGATTTGTTGGAGACCATAAAACTACAGGCATTGGGAATCAGTGCAGGTGTTCGTTTAATTTTGAGAGGATTTTCCAGCCGTTGACATGAGCTCGTGTCTTGGAGAAGGAATATATTCAGCATATTGAAAAACAGGGACACCAAAGGAATTGTAACAGCAACACAGATAAGTGAGAGGTAAAACCTCAGGTAGTTGGGGAACTAGTTGACTTAGGGAATGATGAAACAAAGGCTACTGTTCTCATATAGTAGTTCCAAACAAGACCGAACTAAGAATGACTAGAGAGTGAACACCTGCTGGCTATTTAGTCACTAACTAGCATTACTACTTTCACAATCTCACTCCAAACAAACCACCATGTTACGGAAAACCATTGAAAATTGGTACTCCTGGTGACAGCACCAGCGTGATACAAGACCGTTTCAGCATGGGAGCTGAGCTATCTTGTCACACATAGAGATAAGCCTGACTAGGCAGAGCTGAGGTACAGAGAAGCAGCATGCATTGCTACCTCTGTTCTGTGAGTAGAGGACTCCACTCCGGTACCAGGGCCAAGCTCATTATTAAAGGTACTTTTGGGAACGTAAGCCAGAATCACCAGCTTCTGTATCTCAGCCCTGGCCTAGCAGTCAGGGTCACTCCAGGCAGAGCTCTGTTCAAAGAAACAGACATGGCATCTCTTGCTCTGTGATGTGGTTTCAGGCCTACAACTGATAGGGTTTGGAGACAATTTTTTTAAGAGGAACGATGGGAATAAGATCAGGAGTGTGTATTTCCAGCTTGGCATAAATACTTTTCCTGCTAAAGGTGATGATAGATGTACAATGCCAAAACTCAGAATCAAGGTTCCTCCACTTTCCCCAATGCACATGTTAGACGTAAACAGACACCAATGAACAGTCTTATTGGATTAGTCTCAGGGTCACGTTTACTCAGCTGTAAGCTTCAAATCATTCAAGATTTCTCGTGTTATCAAAAGAAGCAAGGAATTAAGATATTGCTTTTCCTGCTGCAAAATCCTCTTTTGCTCCCAAGCTGTTCGTTAGTAAAACCCCATTCGAGGAAGTGGGCACAAGGTCTGTGTTCTACATAGAACACACAACTCACTTGGGGCCTGAACCAAAAAGCCCACTGAGTCAATGGGAGATTTTCCACTGCTTTCAATTGCTTAAAATACGGACTGGATGAAAGGCAGGCATTCCAGACACGTACGTATTAGGAGCTAAGTGCTGTTGTATCCTATCATCGGGTCTCCAATTACAATTTACAAAATTCTTCTAATCCCACGAGTGATAGCAGCACAAGTACATGAGGACGTTACCAACACCAGTGCTAATCTGACAAACGTGCCTGTCTGGCCTTGCAGCCAGAACACCCCTTTGGGAACTAAGAGTCAGCATCTCATCTGCCCAAGCCTTTATTAGTATTTTTATAATAAAAAGTGAGAAATCATTATTCAGAGCTCTCAAGGAGGCCCCGACGCTAAAGTTGCAAAAGTAATAATTAAATAGTAGCTTATCCCCCTCCCACCCTACACCCTTGTTGATAGCCAACAGAACTTGAACCCCGTGCAAAACACGCAACTCCCCTTGTCCACACAGATTTAACCCCAATCAAACCCTATCCTTTGTAGTACTCAAACTTTGAGCTATTATTGTTTTTTTGTTATAACACACTCTGCCTGTCTCCAGTAGGTAGCCTTCCATTTGAAGAATAAGAAAAAGAACTTATGAAAGTTGTCCCAGAGATGTTCTTTGGTTTCTCTTCAGTTTGTACGTGTTTATTCATAAATGGTCAGTTGTAGAACAAAATAAGTGAAAAGATTTTGCTCCATTATATTCTGCTCTGGAAAATGTAACTGTTCTATGAATTTTTTTTTAAGGTCTTGAAAGAGAAAGACAAGAAGCGATCCAGATAAAATTATCCTAATACTTCTCTGATTGCAGACGAGAATCACATTTCATTGAAACAACATGCTCTTATTGAATCAGTTTATCAATGTGAAGGATGTTAATTCAAAAGAAATTTGCTTCTGAATATCAGATAGCATGTTAGCAAACAATGTCCAGGACAAGGAGCCAAAAGGTAATTATTACTCTAGAACACTCATCAGTTCGGTACCGTGCAATGCACATTTTTGTTTCTTGCAAGGTTTCTTTAATTGTTTTTAAAAGTTGTTTTTCTAAAGCAGAAGCCTTCAACCCAGACACCATGTGCACACATCAAGTGAAGACATGGATTACTCAGATAAAAAACTGTGCATTTAGATTAGTTTCTTATTAACACTAATCAGTTAATAGCTGGCCCAGCTGGGAGGTTACTTCCATTCAGAAAGAGACAGACAGACAGACAGACAGACAGACAGACAGTTTTGATGCACAGGGATTTCACATTAAATGAAACAGACTTGCGAGGAGCCCTAAGCTGCAGTGCTCTATACCCTCAAAAGAGAAACCATGGTTCCTTTGCATTCCACATCTGTGATACCCTGGGACGGTACATGAACTAGAGGAGTCTACCCACTATCAATTTAAATTACCACCTGGGTATCTGTATGTGGCAGGAGGCTGCAAGTTAAAAAGCATGCATGTGACCAAGGTAATAATTGAAACAAGATGTTTACAGTGGCCGTTGCTCTGCCATAGCATCGCTTCCTCAGGTTTGGTGTCAAAGTGGCAGCACTGTGAATAAAGACACACAGATAACGTGATCAGGCATCATACAAAACCACCACATGTTGCTAAATGTCTTTGATACAATCAGGATTACATTCAGAGAGTGGATTTGCATTGGTGCCTACCCTGACGCTTGACCTGCCTCATTCAGGTAACCAACAAGAAACGCATGCGAGTCATTTCAACTAGTGCTAACCACAGTCACAGCAAGCCCCAGAATCTGCAAATACAGAGCCAAAATATCCAACTCACGCTGTCATGCATTTCCCTATTATCTCCCCGTTCTCTACGCACAGCCTTGTTCTCTCTGGAGCTCTCCAATAACACAACACCACGCAAGGATCTCTGCACATATAGTTATGACTGATTGGAACTAAGACTTGAAACCCTCTATCCAAACTTCGCCTCCAGCCCATCCTCATCTTACCCTAGCAAGCCACCCATCGACACACACATGTATGTCAAGTGTCATCTAGGATGGCAGAAAATGTTTCTAGGATGCTCCCCCTGTCCCAAATGAAGCAGATGAGGAAAGACATTATTCCATTTGCTAAGCGTTACCACCAAAACAGATACGAAATGCAATGAAGGCAAGAGTGAGCCAGACACTGGGTATGTGTACACAGGAAAGAAAAATCTGCAGCTGGCCTGTGCCAGCCGACTCGGGCTCGTGGGTCTCCGGGCAGTTTCATTGCTGCGTAGACTGTAGCCTGAGCTCTGGAACCCCCACCTTACAGAGTCCCAAACCTCGGGCAGAAGCCTACAAAGCCATGAAACAAGCCCTGCAACCCGAGCCTAAGTCAGCTAACACAAGCGTCTAGTTGCTGTGTAGACATCGCCAGTGAGGCTTGGATTACGCTATAGACTTACATTGCTCAGGGGGCTGGAAAAATCTACCTTCCTGCATGACACAGCTATAATTGACCTAACTCTAGATATGGACAGGATGGCTTCTCCTGTCAACATATTATGACCTCTCATTAACCACGCCAAAGGGAGAAGCTGCAATGCTGTGATCATGAAAGCCTGGGCCATGGAGTGGGGAAGGAGGACCACATACCTACAGCTGTACTCCATCATATTTCAGTGCAACAGAAGCAATGTCATCATTGATACAAGCATGCAGCTCCATAATGCACAAGGCTAGTAGAGAGAGGGCAGTTACCAGTCCCAAAGAGCCTAAGGCAGGACATTCATTCTAAATGAAGGAGCTGGGATGGAGGTGAAGTGAGGGGAAAACAGAGGTTTTCAATTTTTAGCAAGTATGAGTGATCTGAGCTATGTCCACAGTTCCCACATGCTGTGGATTATATTAAAAAGCAAGTGTGTGTGTGTGTGCGCGCACACACACACACACACGCGCAATAGCATCACAGAGCAATAAGTTTTGGGTCATTTTTACACAGACAATATTAAACTAAAGGGTTATGAAGTTTTTTAGCCAACTAAAATATTATTCTGAGTGCTCGGAGCCCACTTCCTACCCCCACAATATCCCGTACTACAGGTTTAATATAATGAAAATGCCATGTGATAAAATCAGACTACAGACTAAACCTGAAATTAACTGTGCGGTCAATACACCAATAACCAGGCTTTCATCATGGGATTTAGGAGGTCTAGTGACTCCAATCAAGCTACCTGAAATGACAAATTGCCCTAACTGGAGGGCTGAGTAGTGGAAGACCATGCTAACTACCAGCTGTTCACAAGGCGCTCACTCTATTGCCATGGAAGTGGGGAGGAATGCAATTCAAGTTGGATAACCTGCTCTTCAAGGCAGGGATCTTGTCTAGCGAAGTGCACTGCGTGATCTGTATTCTACAGATTAGGGTTCGTAAAGGACCATGCTACAAGAGGGTGTGTCTATTGAAAGTTAAGAACTGCTTTTTATTATTCCTATCTGCTGAGGTAGTATGAAATACTATCCACCTTCAATAACCCAACAGTCCTTTGATGTTTCCTAATCATATCAGGGAACTTTCTACCTTCAGCAAGTCTTTCTGGTTTATTATTGTTTTTACAGCTCTTTTACGAGGTAGACAAAGACACACAAGGGTCAAATGCAGTTCAGAAGATAATCAGATTTCACTCTCTCACCCACAAATTAGAAGAAATCCCCCACCCCAGCAAGGAGAGACCTGAACCATTACTTTGTTTAATCAAACAGACAGCATCTCTGCCAACCTCAGAAGCTGGAAATCTCAGTGTAAACTGTTCAGGCTGCCCTCCCAAACTGACTATTCGGGACTGATGAACAGAGATGCCAGCAGCAGACAAATGCTTTTGGTGACTACTATCAGAGCAGTCATGTGTTCGTATTGTCCCAATCCTAAGTCGCAAGCATTAGCTACTCGCATCCCTCAAAAAAGGCTGAAATCCCATCTCAACTTCCTATCTGTGCTGCCAAATCCAAGCACTGAAAAGCAGAGATTTTACATTTTCCAACCCACCCTGGCTCCCTGAAAAATAGGTAAAGGATCCAGTATTCCCCATGAAGGGATTAGTGTGGAAGTATTCTCAATGCCCAGCCAGCCCTCTCAGGATGTCCAAATGCCTGACCTGAACCAGATTTGGAACCCAGTCCCCCCGCCCCATCTCTTAAGACATGAGACTCAAGCGCTAACAGAGAGCAACACCGACCCCACTTTGCACTGAAGATTCTAAAACCTTCCCAACTCATGTAATGCCCCAAAAAAGCAATAAGCATTTTTTTATGAGCAGAGATAATTAACATCCCCTACAGAGGGGAATTTAAATAAAGGGGTTGATTTATCTAGGTGTCCAACAGACAAAAACTCCTGTTGTCCTTAGTTAGTGTTTACAGTAAATCTAGCTGTGGGTAAGAGGGGGGAGACATTTCAGATTACTGGAAAGTTTGAGATTCCTAATAAAATTCTGTGTTTAAAGCTGAAGGTTCCTCCCACCTATCCACCCACCCAGATTTAAAAGTGCTATAGCACAGCAGCATAGCCATTCCCCTTTGGAGGCTCAGCTAGAACTGTCTGCAGGTAATATTTCACCCCTAGGAAGGTGCTGGACTTTTTACCAATTGTACTAAACTTCTACAGAGAAGAGGGAGCTTTTCTCTTTTTCTTCTCATTAAAATGGTGCCTCTAGTCTAGAGCACCTTAAATAAAACTCCAAAGCACTCTGGAAATTTGCTGTAGTTAACAAAAAACAAAACAAAACAAAAAAAACCCACACGTGACATAAAACTGACCACAGAGACATTAACAAGAGTAACCTCTTGAAATATTAATCCTATAATCCAGGCTACATCAGGTACTTTTTAAAACTGTAATAAATGATTCCATTACTTCAAATATCAATGGGCACATTTGAAAGGAGAAGAATGTTATTCTTTTCATATTTGTCTTCCATTCCAATTGTGAAAGAAAGAGAAAGATCCAGGGAGTGGTTTTGAGTGGAAAGGAAGGGATGGGATGAAATAAGAGGTGTTATTTAATTCCCCTACCCTCAACCCACCAGTATTTTACCAAGCCAAACACTGTATTAAAAAAGACTCCTATAAAACATGATCATGGGGTGTATTATGAAGTTACAATAGTGCTTGACCTGTTGATTGAGTAATTTGCCCCTTGCTTGGGCATAACAGTCTATCAAAGAGGACTTTGTGTTACAGACTGGCTCTTTCAAGTATTATTTTATGGCTAGTTCAGCTGGGTAGAAGGAGTTGTGCTAGAAGTCACTGGGATGTACTCCAATAATAACAGACAATGAGCCATTCTCTTACTTCTACTGAAGGAACTCTATGCCACCAAAAGAACCCAAACCAGTCAAACAAGTCTTTGGAACAGAGCCTTTTAAGTCAACGTCACCTTAGACCCTGCACTTTGGGAGGAGGAAGTGTAATTATTACAGATACTCCAGACGCACTTGGTTTGGAGGAGACTTGTCCCGGAGCAGAATTCCCCTCATCCAACTCCTTTTTTGGTTTTGTTTTCACATCCACAACTGTAGAACTATTTGCAACTTGTTCTTGGGAAATGTTCTTCCTCTTTTCACTCCGCTGAAGGGAAATACACATTTGCTGTTTTCCAATATGCTGTAGGGGCCTCCTATTCACTTCATGTTTAGTCTGGGCAGGCAGGTGCTACCGCTGTCTACACTAGGTTACTATTTTCACTTGAAAGAGAGGTTACTCACAAGCCTGAACTGGCACTCTCTACAGCAGTAGCCAGAGTGGCCTCTTCCTTACCTCTCCTCCATCCATCCACCCTTCCCTCCTAGGGAACTGTACAGCATAAAATCAAAGTTCACCCCCTCCCTCAATATGGAGAGGAATATGCAACAGCCTTTTCCCCTTGAGATACGATTCCCGTACACGTCATTAACTCTTTGGTTTAGTAAAAGCAAAAACAAGTTTATTAACTATAAAAGATTTTAAGTGATTGTAAGTGATAGCAAGCAGATCAAAGCAGATTATTTCGCAAATAAACAAAAAAACCAAACTGAGCTTAATATACTAAACAGATTGGATATGAATTAGCAGATTCTCACCCTAAGAGATGATACAAGCAGGCTGCAGATTCTTAAGGGGCAAGCTGCATTTACTTTACAGCTTGGAATCCCCAGGTGTTTTATTTGCAGGCTAGAAATCCCCTTAGCCTGGGTCCAGCACTTCCCCCAGTTCAGTCTTTGTTTCTCAGCTGTTTACAGGATTCTTCTTGTGTGTGGAATGGAGAGCACCAGATGACATCACTCCCTGCCTTATATAGCTTTTGCATATGGAGGGAACCCTTTGTTTCAAAGCTTGGTTCCCAGACCAATCTGTGGAAATACTGACATCCCAAAATGGAGTCCAGAGACATGAGGTCTGATCACCTGTCCTTGTAGAGTCATAACACTGCAACCACTACTTGCAGGATGTTTGTTCTCAGGAAGACTCACCGGAGGGAAATAAGCTTCTCCTAAGGCCTGTTGTTTTCTCCTAATGGCCCACTGCCCCAAACAGACTCCTCCCCATCCACTATCTAGACTGAAAGCATCTTGTCTAGTGGGCATTACCCAAGCGTGACTACATTTGAAATACAGATAGTCAATATTCATAACTTCAGATACAAAAATGACACATGCACACAAATAGGACAGTCATAATCAGCAAATCATAACTTTTCCAATGACACTTTGCTTGACTTGTATTGCATAAAATACATAATTATGCCATAATCGTATCATATCATCAATCTGAAAAATATGGGATGCGGTATCACACCCATTCACAGGACACCTTTAAAGGAAAAATCAAGAGAACTTTTAAAAGCCAGATAGGGAGCATGGTCATAATTAACAGATGACTGGAAATCAGAATTCACAAGTTCTGTTAACACAATGCCCGCATGGCAGAGCTGAGAAAGGTAACCTGAGAAATCATGTAGTACACCTAAGATCCTATCTGTAACAAATCTCTGAATCCACTGAAACAACCCAAAGTCAAAGTCAATGAGCAGAGATTTATTTTGAAACTCATCTGAGCTCATTTTGAATTCTAGGTGGGTACAAGGTCACACTCTACGTAAAATATATGCATCTGCCAAAGCTTCCTGAGAGCAAAATCTCTCTGGCTCCCTCTATAGATGAAATGGGAGTATTAAGGGTGCGTTCCCCCTGTTGCCAGATTTAATTAGCACGTGCTCCAGTGTAATTTCAGAAAGTGTTTATGGATGTACTATTTGGAGATTCTTTATGCTCTGTTCTTAGAAATATTGTTCAGCTGTTATGTAGTTAGGTATCTATAAAGGCATACACAAATATACAGATACATGAAAGGGTACACTATAGAGCGAAATCAAGCACTGTAATCTTGCAGGTAGTGGACACAGATTGGGTAGGTGAACAAAGTTGAAAGCATCACTCTAACAGTGGTCTTATCCTGCTCTGAGTTCCTATTCCAGGAGTGAGTCCACCCAGAAGCTTGGGCTCCACTGAGTATTTACTCTAGCATCCTACTGGAGCCAACTGCAACAGACATGTTTAGGCTGCACATTGACTGGTGCTGGCAGTTGCAGGCTGGACCGACTCAAAGCCAGGGGCAGACTGGCCCACCCAACTCTGATTGATAGAGTGGACCACAGCAAATGACTCATGGTGCAATCTGACTGAGGGAAGAATGAACCAGGTTTCTGAAAGACGTTTAGGGTTTTTTAAATAAGGCTTGGAGCAAGAGTTTCACAGGGCCCCCAACATGCCAGCCATCAAATACCAATTTGAAGACTTCCAGATGGCACATATGTTGGGGGAGAGGAGGGTGTCTCTTAAATGAAATTTAGTGTCAAATGTTGTTTTATCCCAAATAAATAGTAATTTCAGGTGAGGTTTGTGTGTTTGCAGAGGGGGAAAGGATACCACCATTAATGGGACCAGGATTTTAAACATACAAAGATCCGGGAATCTCAGGTATGAATAAGATTTTAGGTGGGAGTTCGAACGAACTGTTTTGTTGGTTTTCTAAAAAGTGACTTCCCCCACCCCCAGCTGTACTGTGTAAAAGTCTATTGAACCCAGCCCTTTTTGCTGCTGTTAGCACGTATCAGGAAAATCAGAATATATACCTCCCTTATACACACCCTAGAAAACAGACCTAATAAAACCTTCCCCTCAACTATAATCTTCCCCAGGAAAAACCTGGCAGACAGAGTCTAGATAGTAGGTCTAAATGTTTTGCTAAGGCCCACATTTGATCCAGAGACCAGGATCCTGCTGGAGCACAGGAAGACGCTTTGGGGAAAGTGGAAGGAAACAGCAAGAAGAGGTTACGGAAAGGGCAGAAATTCCCTATCCAAAGCCAGGAAGTTATATTTACAGTGTTTCAGCTGGAGTCTATTCCACAGAAGCAGCATATTCTGCAAATATCCATGTACCACAGAGCAGGATAAGAAAGCAGTCCTGTAATGCAGTGGGATTTGGAGTACAAAAAAATATTATCACCTTCAACAGTCTCAAAAATAAATTCTGCAACAGCCCAGCTCCTCTTCCTCTCAAGGAATAGATAGTTTGAGGAAACTGGAGATGTTTCCTCCACAGTAGCAGAGGGAGTGGAGAATCATAGGAAAAAAAGCAGAATCCTCCCTGCACTATTATAGCCATAAGAACATCCAGGGACCTTCTTAAGATCACCAGCAATCCAACAAAAGAAGAGACCTATTCTTTTCCCACACCCCATGCCAAAAGCAGCTGGAATCCCTGGTGCTCTCTCAAAATATCACAATTGCAGAAGTTGAAGAAACTGTATTATTCTGTCCTTTAGAGTCTCCACCCGCAAAGAGACCCCAGAAGAGTCTCTGGTACAAATGGTACCAATTCTCATAGCTGCACAGAAATTGCAATCCCACTGCTTTCTTTGACAACTGGCTAATGACCATCCACACACAGATTATTTCCATGCACTTTAGGCTGATAGCTTCTCTGAAGGACGTCTCACAGCTGAAACATAAGGTCTCCACGTCCCTAAGTGGATAGTCAAAAGCATGGCATTATTGCAACTGAATACGTTTACTGCATTGACCTTTCTGTAGAAAGGCAAATGCCATTCACTCATTTACCTGGGCACAGTCTATCAATAATAAACTCGAAGGATACGTCTATACTGCAATTCAACACCCACGGGTTATCTGTGTCAGCTGACTCAGGCTCCTGGGACTCAGTATTCTGGGATGTAAAACAGCAGCGTAGATATTAGGGCTCAGACTGGAGCCCAGGCTCTAGGACCCTCCCAATTGCGGGGTCCCAGAGCCTACGCTCCAATCTGAACCCAGAACGTCCACACCAGTATTTTATAGCCCCACAGCCCAGGCCAGCCGACACAGGTCAGCCATGGGTGTTTATTTGCCGTACACGGACATACCCTAGGTCAGGCCCTTTCTCATAGTTCATGACCTGGGTTCCTTAAGTGCATCCGACGAAGTGGGTACTAGCCCACGAAAGCTTATGCTTCAATACTTTTGTTAGTCTTTAAGGTGCCACAGGACTCTCTGTCACTTCTGCAAAGCCAGACTAACATGGCTACCTCTCTGAATTGCTCCAGTGGGTCATTCAGCAGCAGAAAATGCTGTCTTCAGTCAGTAATCACTCAAGCAGAAGACCAAGCACTTCTTATTAAGACTAGTAGAAAACCAGTGCCATTTTCTACTGATAAGCCAGGATTGCAGTAGATTAAAGCAAACTAGTTTTCTCAGCTGAAATGAATGCAACACTGACTTATTCTACTGGGAAACCTCTCTGTTCCCGCCAAGGGACAGAAACTCAAGGAGAAACCTGTTCCTCTGTTTTTTTTTTTCCTGTACTACAGGAAGTATATAAAGCTGTAGATTGTCTTCCTAACTCCTTCCCTCTCACCCGCACATGGGCCCAGCGATCTCATTACCATGAAGCAGCAGGGAGTGAGGTCAAACGATGCAGGGTTCTTCTTTTGCAATGCTTATTTTTTAAAACAATTGTTGCTAGGTAACCAATATTGGATGATGACATCATCCATGAAAGATTGCTGTTTCTAGTAGGAATTCTAAGGACAGATATTGTTTAAAAAGACACACCCGGGTTCATTTCACAGGCTAGACCAGGCTTTGGCAACCTTTCAGAAGTGGTGTGCCGAGTCGTCATTTATTCACTCTAATTTAAGATTTTGTGTGCCAGTAATACTAAGGTCTCTTTCTAGAAGTCTATAATATATAACTAAACTATTATTGTATGTAAAGTAAATAAGGGTTTTTAAATGTTTAAGAAGCTTCGTTTAAAATTAAATTAAAATGCAGAGCCCCCCGGACTGGTAGCCAGAACCCGGGCAGTGAGTGTGCCACTGAAAATCAGCTTGCGTGCCACCTTCGGCACCCATGCCAGAGGTTGCCTACCCCTGGACTAGACTATGGGATGATGATCGTCAAGGAAGGGTGTACCGAGGTTTCTCTTGCACTTCCCTCCTCAAGATAATGGAGCATGATTTACTGGAAGCCACTACAAGAGGCCGCACAGGCGAATGAACACGCGGATTGCAAGGAGTGAAACAGTGGTTTTTCAAACTTCAGGTCGTGACCTAGTACTGCATCGCCACCTGTCAGGCACTGGGTCGTTCTGGTCAGCATTGCCCATGGGACATTAAAAGTCCCGTCAGCGGTGCTGCCCAGCTAAGGCAGGCTAGTGCCTACCTGTTTCGACATCACACTGCGCCCCGGAAGCAGCCAGCTGAGGGGCCCGCTTCTATGAAGGGGGGCCACAGGGCTCCATGCGTGGCCCAAGCACCCACCCAGCCAATGGGAATGGGGAGGTGCTTGCGAGCAAGTGTCGCGCATCTTTACCTAGGAGCCAGACCTGTTGCTGGCTGCTTCCAGGGTGCACCACGGTTTGCAATGCCAGGACATACGGGAAGCCTGCCTCTGCACCCCGGCTGCACCGCTGACTGGGAGCTGCCAGAGGTAAGTTCACACCCCAATCCCATGTCCCGATCCCCTGTCCCACCCTGAGCCTCCCCAAACCCCTTCCTGCACCCCAAATCCTTCATCCCCAGCCCCACCCTGAGCCTGCACCCCCAGCCCAGATCCCCTCCCTTACCCCAAACCCCTCATCCCCAGCTCTGCTGTGTTGCAGGCATCAACAATTTTCTTCAACTGGGTCTCCAGAAAAAAAGTTTGAAAACCACTGTACTAGAATAATGACACCCCTGCCAGGCTACCAAACACCAACAGAATGACTGTCCTGAGATGCCTCCAGACATACTGTAACGGAGTAACGAAGCACTTGTTACTGACAGTCCTCTTGTCCTTCCTTGCTCCATGGTTTGTTCTCACTGTTTTGGAGACGTGAAAAAAATGAGATTGTAAGTTTTTGGCACAGGGACAGCATCTCTGACACAGCTGGCCGTTCTGAGCACGGTGCATTTTAAAATATTACTTAATTATTTTTCAGGTATATAGAATTAAACTGAAAAATCCTTTGTTTTAGTTTCTAGATTTTTACAAATCTACTTGTCACCTCGCTAAGGAGAAACCGTCTCTTTTTTTCCATAGGTGCTTTACACTCACACTGCCCCAGCAACAAAAACCAAACACTTTTGGCTTTAGAAAGAAATGTGTCAAGCTGGAACCATTTATGAAGAGGAAAGCTGAAAAACATGCACACGGACAGCGACCAGACTAAAGTCACACATTCAATAACCGAGACGGACTTTCCTTTATCCGCTGCTAACACGTGTGCATTGAAGCTGGGGCACAAAGTTCACTTAACAGAGGGCAGAAGTCGGCAAGAGGTATGATAAGCAGCTGCTTCAGGACACAAAGAGCTCCAAGACTATTAGAGGCTCTCCGAACACCCTGACAGGTTATAGCAGGAAAACAAATGCTCCTTCTTCAGGCCCAAATAAAGATTTGAGGGGGGGTATTTTTAAAAAAAATGTAAAAAAACCCATTAAAATAAGCCACTAGCCCACATGAAAGAATTTGTGCATTAGTTGGCTAACCCATGATAACCGTTAACTTGTGACAAACACCATGTGTTTCAATCGCAATTAAAGGCAGAGGAAACAGCATCTGCGGCCTTTTTCTGATTGCTTGTATTTCACACTCGCGTATCCCAGTCCCATATGCAATGCAGCTTCACCCACCATTTAGCACACAGAAACCATATGGTTTGTAGGCTTGTGTACTTTGCATAAACTGGAAGGAGAAATTAGCTTAGTATTAAGATGGGATTTTTTGTTTGTTTTGGGTTTTTTTGTTGCTTGGTATAAAAACCACAGTCCACATTCTCTGCCCACCACAGCACCTTCTCCGGCTACAATCTCACAACATAAGAACTCACCTATTTTAGGTACTACTATAGTGGTAATGCCTCCCAATCTTTAAAGTGCTATTATCGCCATTTTACAGATAGAAAACTAGAGGGCAGGGTAAGTCACTAGGCCTAGGTCACACAGGAATTCTGTGGCACAGAAGAATATTGAACTCTGTTCTTCTGACCCCCGGGCAATGCTGTGCATGCCCATCATAAGGCTGACTGCACAAAAGTGAAACTTTAGGACCACGCTGCTCCTTTTTCATGAAACAGTCCAGAAAGCAAGAGCAGCAATTGCTGTCTTACCAGTTCAATGAAGGAATAAAAGCCAAGAAAGTAGGCAAACAGATTCCATTCTGCTGGTAGCAGCTCTCACTGTGACAGCTAGCTCACATGCACGCAGCATAAAGAGAGGGATGATTCATAACATAAAAAGAAGAGCTGAAGTGAACAAGCTGTGCTGATTTCAGGACAAGTTCCCCCTCATTCCCTCCTCCTTCCCACCCACAGTAGGTCACGCTACATCTATTTGTCATGCTGCACATGAAACTTGTTCCGTTTATACTTTAAAATTAACAGGCCAAAAAAAAAAAGTAGCAATGAAAAAATCCAAAGAAGCGTGTCCTCCTCTTGAATCAGCTATTTGACCCTGGGCAAGTGACTTCTGCTTTGTCTCAAATTCTGCATTTGCAAAATAACATTTACTGTAGGTCTCTGTCCAGAGGGAAGCGGGGCAAGTATTAATGGACGAAAAGTGTTCAGAACACTTAAGCAATGCAACATTCATGGGTTACTACTATACACTGAATTTCAGATCCATACAGAACAGATAATTTGCCTTTCTACTAAGTAGTAGGATATTGCCAGTTTGAGCAAGAATTTTAAGTTATGAGGAATAGCACTCGGGTCCAAGCACCACAATATAAGCAGTTTTCACTTGTGGCCACATAAAATACATACACAGAATTGTTATAAAGAATATGTACTCGATTGCATGTACAGACATGCATCCACCTTTGAGGAAACCTTTCATGGTAGGAATCATGTTGCTCATACCTCTCGACACACATACCCATCCTCCCACCCACCCCCCAAACTGTATGTTATTCATGTACATGTGCAGAGCTAGTCACAACTTTAGGACAGCATATGTTTCTGCCCAAACAAAATGCTACAACCCCTGCTGGAAGTGATCCCGGCTACTCGTCCTCCTCCTCTCCTGTAAAACCTGGCATTTCTTAAGGCCGTGACAATCAGTTCTCATTAACATACTGAACTACTGTGAAACACCCTCTCACCTAGACCCTCCATTCTTCTACAGTCAGGCATGTGTCAGCATTGGCAAAATGGGATCATGCAGTCATATTAAACTACCTTACTGGGAAGAGAGGGGACGCTGGACACTAAGGTTTAGGATACTGGAGAAGAACTTTAATCAGCCTGCGCCAAACCTTGACTAGTTCTCAGGGGCTTGGGCTCCCACTCAAGCCAATAGGAGAGAGGTAAACTGAACTCATGCCAGATCCAGCAAGCATGAGTTCCACAGAACATCCTTCCCCACCCCAGAGAAACAAAAAATATCACTAGCAACTCAATTCTCTGGCAATATGGGTCGTCCTAGGAAGCGCTGCGCAAGATGCTCATTCATAGCGCTGCTGTGTAATTAGAGCCCAATCAAACATGTTAAACAAAGGAGTTGCTGCTGCAGCACAGCTAAAGTCACTCCAGCGATTAGGCTGTATGCTTCCCTCCACACACACACACACACACAGACATTCCACGCCGCCATCCCCACAAGAGAGGTACTCAAAGCCCAGGATTTAATGATGTCTGAAAGTTATTGGTTTCAACTGAAGGGGAAAGAAGTTAATGCAGCTCTTAATTAACTTCCCCATCCCTCTGAACAATGAAGACTCCCTCCATCCACTAGCTCACTAAAAGAAACAGAAGAGCCATGTCAAGGGTTCCGTCTGAGTACAGGGTAATGAGAGAAATGAACAGACTTCAGTATATAGGGAGCAAGGAAGAGCCCTTTGGAATGACAGACAAAGATTGTCAGAGGAAGAGGAGTCAGAATATCCAGGTTTATCATGTCTGTCACTTGGCAGACTCTAGAGCAGCCATAGATGGAGGATTTCTCTGCCAATGTTTTGATTGTGGTCTATGAAGAGGCCCCACCACTCAAACTGCTCAGTGCTAGGGAATTTGGCACAGGAACATAGATCATTGGTCCATCTAGTGTTATCCTGGGTCCTGCAACGATCACCACTGGATATTTCAGAGGGAGGTGTAAGACTCCCATAATGCATCTGCGCACGAGCTTGGGTTGGAGGATGCTTTACTGGCTACATGGTTATTTGTGCACTTAATCAGAGAGAGGAAGGGAAGGACAGACAGACACTTGTCACATTTTGAAAAGCATCTCTAGATGCAAGAGTAAAACAAGTACATATTTTGCTACTATGCTGTATACCCCAGATCAACAAGAACTTCATCATAGCAGAAGGGATAGTATTCTGATCCTTGTGAGCAGCCTAGGGTCTATGTCATAAGTGGGCAATTCAAATTCCATTCAGTAGAGGGCAGTACTGTACTCAGACACCAGTTCATTACAAGTATTTAGTGTCTCTCTGACTTCTCCAAGCAAAGAGTGAATAATAGGCCAAGTACTATTAAAATATCCAGGCCACACCACTATCCCCAGCATCAATAGGATCTCTCTCCCCAATCCATGTTGCTCTTATGCAAGATTAAATCATCTGCACTTATCCAGAGCACACTCTGCCATAGATTAGAGAGGGATTGTGGAAAGATAGGAGATGACTGGAACACAAGGATTAGAGTGGAGGAGGGTGAAGAGCTTCCTACAGACAAAATAACTATCGAGTTCTGTTAATGGACTCCCCCTATAATAATTTAAGGTGCAATGACTAAAATGAATTTCCAGTGCTTCACAAATCCTTCTACAAAGGAGAAGTAAATTGTTCCCTACTGGCTTTAATGAGAGGCCCAAGGCTAGATCTGGCTATCTCTGTACAGTGAAATGTTGGAGTGAATGCAGGAATCGAGATGCAGGTTGGAAACGACACATTATAGGGTTTTGCACTTAACTAAAAAAAATCATCCCAGTTTAAACCCGAGCTAAGCTTTTTGCTTTATTAATAGTGTGTCTGGCATTTCAGCAAACACAGATCCAGACCTGCAATAGCAAACACTTCCCAGCATTGGATGTGGCCTATAGAGAGGTTTCATGGCTGCCCCAGAGGGAGTGGGGAAGCTTATATCTAGTCTTACTTCCTGTATGGCTACCTGAGCACACCAGAGAAGGGGGGAAACAGTCCACATGGAATGGTAGAAAGAGAATCGCCTAAGAAAGCTGGGCTTCTAACTCCCTCAGGCTTCAGCCTAAATGATTATACTAGAGTAGATAAAGAGAACATCTCTAACAGGAATACTAGAAATATGGTCCATGTGGGTATTTATCCAGGAAGAGCATCTCATCCCCATTATATAAAGTTATTTCCATGGTCACCCTGATCTTCAAAGGCATGACAACTGTAGCTTCACCTCCAAGGGTATTCCACAAAGACAATGGAACAAGCACCCTCTTGAAAAGCTCACAGTATGTGCTGCAACCTTTGTATTCTAGGTTCGTGTAACAAAGCTTGCACTTCCAAAAGAAGAGAATAAAATAAGCAATGGTGTAAGCAACAGAGTCATGTGACGGAAGAAATCCACTCCATGATTGTTCCTGTTGAGTCAGCAGCAGGACTGTCTAGCTATGAAATCTGTTAGCTATCATCATATACATCCCCCTAGCTGTGGAATAATCTCTGCACTGAATCTGCCCTAGAGCCCTCCAAAAAGGAAGAGGAAAAGAAAAACATTTCTTGGCACTGATAGTCATCAGATTTGAGACAGAGGAAGATTGCAGCATCATTTCCCCCACCAGATCAGTAGAGTGCAGAGAGGAAGCTCACTAACGGAGAATGGAGGCAACTCTGCTTAGAAACAAAGAAAGTCAGAAACAGTGTGTTTTACATCTTGAACTGTTATTGTGGTTACTTGTGTGGGCAACGTAAACAACATAAGCCAACAGTGCAGGAATGATTTGCAATACCCCACTACTGCCTCATTTTAATTGTCAGTTAAAGATCTTAGACTAAAATGGCATGATCCTTAAGGGTTTCCTTTAAAAGAACTGTTAGAAAGAGTTTGGCAGTTTTTGAAATTATGGCATTTGCACTGAAGATGCTGGAATGGAGAGAGAAGGTCTCTTTCTATTTTCCCCCATCTCCCTTTCTTTCAGGAGCAGCAGGATGCTAAGTCATCCATCAGTTTTTGAAACAAGATCCTTGTTCTACATCAAAGGCAAAAGAGAAGTGACACAAAAAATCCAGGATCAGCCAACAGAATGTAGAAAATTATAATCTCCTTCAACTCCATTTGGAATATATCGATATGTGTGGTATGAAGGAGCGACCAGAAAGTTGGGAGTCAGGAGGTCCCAAATTCTAATTGTGGCTCTGCCATTGACTGGCCTTGAGAAAGTCACTTCAGCATTCAGTTTCAGCTTCCACTTCTGTAAAATGAGAATACACACCTACCTTCCAGGGGACTTAGGGTTTGAGGCTTACTTGGTTGAAGACTACAAAATGGTCTGAACATATACAATATTATTTATATAGCCTGAGGGTTCCTTTCAAGCTGTTAAAGAGATTTCAGCAACCTTTCCAGATTTCATTCACAGTGATGAAAAGCTAGAAAGCCCCAAATTTGCTCTAAATATAACTGAACTTAGTTGACTTAGCAGGTAAACTGGAAAAAAGAAAAAAAGGAAATCCCCTAACACACAGTGTAGATAGCCCAAAGACTCCCCTGCCAGAGTGTAAAGAAATTTCTTACCCCAGGTTTCCATATCTGGGGTAAGAAACTTCTTTAGGTAGGAGGTTAGCCTCTTAAGTTTAGTCTCCAGGAAGTATGTAATGATTTTGTTCTTTAATATATAATATAAAAACCTTTTGCTTTCACGATTTCTTGAATCTTAGATAATAAAAACTTACTGTTGTTTTCACTATAAATAAACCTCAGTGCTGCGGTATTAAGCCAGAAACCGATCTTTAGTTCTATCATATAAGCTGGTGTTTACACTGTTCACTTGGGGACCTCAGAACCTGTATTTCTGTAAATCTTCAGTGGAGAAGAGGCTGGACACTAAAGGGAAATGCTTCAAAAGGGATTCCAGGACTCAGATGCACTTACTGTTAACCTGCATGGCAAAGTACAAGCTGGCATAGCCCAGAAGATAGTACTTGGGTGGCTAACTGGCTGGTGGTGTCAGGGAGCTGACACCCAGGTAAACTCAAGCAAATGTCCCTTACATAAGAGGCAGGGATGGGGAAGAGGTAACAAAGTGACTCTCAGTCCTCCCCAGCTCTCCATCCTTCCACAGAATGCTGATCCTCAGAGGTTACCTCCCTGGAATCTTGCCCCTTCTCTGGGTCCTTCACTCCAGTCTACCTGCAGGCCTTCTGCCTGTAGATTGGCTCTCTCTGGGGCCCACCTCTGCCATCTTCCATAAGGCTCAGGGTATAAACTCCCTCCTGAAGCTCATCTGCATTCTACAATCCAGAGAAGGATGACAGAGAACTTTCCCTCCAGTCCACTTCTAATCTGGGTCTCCCCTCTTTACAGAAACCAGCCAGTACCACCCACAGCTCAGACTCATCCTTAATTGGGCTTGGCCTACCCTTCAACTGCAACTAGGTGTGCCAACTGGCCTCTCAGGCCCACAAAAGCCATCTCACCCCCTGTGTAGGTAAACATCCTTTCACACCCTGCCTTAGACTGCTCAACTCAGTTCATTCAGACTTCCAAGGGCCAGAAGGAATAAAGATTACCAAAAACTGAGTAAGATACAAAGGCCACATTACACACTAAACAAATAAATGGGCATGCACGTACACTCCTTAGTTTAGGCCTCAACAGCAGACCCATTTCCCCAGCTATTCCATCCTGCGACCGTAATTCTCTAGTTCAGTGTACTCTGAAGGCATAAGATCTGTTCTGCATTGAAAGAATGACGAGTCATCTTTATAACATTATTATTCTATCACTGCTAACAGCCGAAAAACACTGTATTCAACTGATGCATCCAGCCGTTGTTTCCTGGTGCAGCAAGTTCAGAATCAAATTCTGGTAGCCATGGTAACCCAGCATGGAACACAGGATTCTTCACCCTTCGGAAAGCACACCACTGTCTCTCTCTTCCCTTATCTCAGGTCGAGTGGCAGAAGCACGTCTTCTAGCCAGGGGTACAGACATCTAACCACCAATGTTTGCTCCTGAAAGAACAGAGGCAGTGATTTGAAAGTCAGATCCTTAATCTGTGCTTCTCTTTCTTCTTCTTCTGTGAAGAGGTTATAGTGCTTACCTCCCCACAGAGAGGTAAGAAGGAAGAGAATTTGAAAGTTAGTCAGTTTTTTTAAAGTCTTTTCAGATCTGCCCGCAAGTCTTCCCACCCACGCCCACGCCCACATTTGTGGTTTTATGTATTGTGGTATGAATAGCTCACAATAGAAGATGCTGTTGAGCGATTAGTGGGTTATACAGCAAAACTGGTTCGCTGCACATGCAGTCAAATGTATAAGTGCGAGGGTCAAGCGTGGATATTTTTATCTCTATCACCACTTCCAGTTACAGAACTCTTGGAAGTGTAGCCTAATAGGAGGCAAACAAGTTTTACTCTGAAGTGTGATTTTTGCATTGATGTTCCCCCTTCAGTGTTTGCAGATCCTTAGCTGACAGGCATGCTATTAATAATACTGTCCTGCACTTCTGGAATGCCATGTTAGAGTCTCTCAAAAGACCAGGCTCTAAAGAAACAAAAAGTGTTTTAGGACAAAGGGGGCTTCGCAGCTGAGGAGATATTATTTTAACCCTTCCCTCTAAAGTACTGGACGTTTCCCATTAGTTTACATTTTATGCTCAGCTTCTTTCCATCTCCTGCCTTGAAATCAGGCAGGCTGTTTTGGTACCAGTGTCACTTGCTAGAACCTGGCAGAGACATGGGTATATAACAGCCTGGAATATATTCCACCATTTGATTTTTACCAGAAAGCACTTGTGGTTTTAAAACCATCACTTTTTACTGGACCTGTTCAACTTCTTCGCTACGCCTAAGAGCTGGGTGCCTTCTCAAATTCCAGGAGGAAGGAAGGTCTGTCATTTCGCAGAGTCTGGTTCAGATGGTAAACAAACATTCAGCAGCTAGTTTCACAACATGCTCAGCCCTTCAGCAATCAGTAGCTTGCTGGTGTATTGCCCAGACCCGGCTTCATCTGGAGCTCTGGGGCTTTAGAGACATTCCCACAGAATTTTCCATGCTCATCTCCACCTGCTGCAAAGGTGATGGGGAGATGTCCAGACTGAAAACCTGTTTACCTTGGGGGGTTGGTTGCTGTTAGTGGTGTGTGGACAGTGGGCTACTCGGCACAATCAGAGATGATGTGCAAGTCTATAAACTAGCCCTGAAAAGACATTCAGCAACAAAGTCCCTTAATGAGACTCCTCTTGGCTGGACCGCAGTTACCTCAGATTCTATTCAGGAAGAGAACCCTGCCTCAAGCTAGGTTAACTGAAAGGGGTTTTAGACAGAAAGAATTCCTGACAGATAAATGAGAGAAACAAGGCAGGTGAAATAGTATCTTTTATTGGACCAACTTCTGCTGGCGAGAGAGAAGTTTTCAAACCATACAGAGCTCTTTGTCAGGTAAGATAAGTGTCATTCCTGGGCAGGAAAAATAGCTTTATCTATATCAATCTATATCTAGATATACACACATGATATATAGTAATAAAGAAACCATATTCTTAGAGACTTGTCCAGTTGAAAGTTATACACTGAGACATTTTCTTATTACTTAATTAATAACTGATTATTAAATCTTTGGAAAAATTATTCAACTTGAACAATGGAAAGAGACCAGCAAATTTCACTTTAATTTCTAGCCAGTTTCACTTTGATCCTCATGCACTAGCTACAATTAATGCTGCAACCCTGTTGGTGATTAAAAAAAAAAAAGAAAGTCACGGACATCTTTGATTGGATAAAACCTTAGCTGTGGTGGTGGAGGACCACAAGAGTGTTACAAACGGGGCAGGAAGAATGAAATAATCGATGAACACCCCAGACACCTGCTTCCCAAAAAGCCTGAAAGAGAAAAGGAGACACATACAAGGCAAAGTAGTGGGTCAAAACATAAGTTCATTCTCCCGTGAGACAAACTTAGTCCACACAGTTCTAGGCCGCTAGAGAGAAGTATCACACCTTATATTGGGACAGATGGGTGCAAGAACAGCTGCTGTCCTGATTTCAATTAATTGCATGTGTTTGCATGCATCAGGGTCATGCCTACAGACTGCCACCGGGCAACTCCGCATATCTGTGGGGATTTCAGCTGAAGAGCATCGGTTCCACATCAGCCCAAAGTTTACAAGTGCTCAAGCAGAGTGCCCTGCCAGAAGACTAATTAAAAGATTGCACTCTGTTTAAAGATTGGAAGGCAACTGGATTTCTTTAGACAGGTCTCTAGAGAAGCTGCTTTGGAGAGAGATCAGTACTATTGCCCGAGAAGTTGCAGAAAAGAGGGAGGAAGAGGCATGCCAATATCACAGATCTTATTCAGAGGGTACATACCTACTCCCAGAACCATAACAAGAGTGAGACAAATGGAAACAAAGGATC
Organism: Dermatemys mawii; assembly: GCA_007922305.1. NCBI lineage: Eukaryota > Metazoa > Chordata > Testudines > Dermatemydidae > Dermatemys > Dermatemys mawii. The sequence continues at coordinate 5,966,331 of ML677358.1, forward strand.
TGTGCTCTGGTTCTGCACCAGCATGGACTCAAGATATGGTTTCTATTGTAGGAGCAGCAGCGATCTGTATGCTATGTATAACCTGTATGTTCAAAAGGTCTGTTACACCTTCTCCCCCTCTTTTGTCTCTTCTCCCTCTTTGAATACCTGTGAAGTGGCTTTCCCCCTCATCCCCCACTCCAGGAATGCTTGTGGGATGAATGGGCTGCTTAAGCAGCTGGAAGATCAGAAAAGCTCCCAGGTAGACAAGGTGTCTGGCACTCTGATTCGGCAGCGATCACACACCCAATGCCTGGACACTGCCCAAGGTGGCGTGTGACCAACCAGATGTGGCCAAGTCATCTCTAGCTGCAAGCCATGAGGAGCAGGTCCTTAAAAAGGGAAGGGACCATGTGCTCAGTAGTGCACTCACAAGATTGTACCTGAACCACCTGGCCAGTGGTCCGCCGTGTTGCATTCTATCGTGCCTTGGGAAGACTTACCTTCATTGCACCATCCATTGCTGCGCTGTGGGACACCTGACCGCCAACCATAACTACCAAAGGTCCCCTCTTGCCTCAACCCCCAAAAAGGGAAAGAATGTTAGCAGGTGAGTGAAGACACCCAGAGACCTTCCTAGTGTGATGACTGGCTCCCCCTATGGTGGAAGCCCCCAAGAATTAGCAAACAATCAATGGGTGCATGATCAATGGGTGCATTAGTTAAATTACTTCCCAGGATCCCACCAGAGAAGTAATTTCTCTGTATTAGTTAAATTACTTTCTGGTGGGAACCTTGGAAGTAATTTAACTAATACAAGTTGCAGCCTAGTTAAAATCCATACCACACGTCCTCATCTTCTTCCATACAGTGAGCACCTCATAGCCGGTCTGATTCTCGGAATCCATGCTTGCTAGTCACAGGAGAGAACAAGGCCTAGGTTACACTAGGAGTTTTGCCACCAAAATTCCACATTGAGCCCAATGCGCCTGGGTCAGATCCACTGGGGGAACAAAAGCAGGAGCTCTGGCATGGCCTAGGCTCCAAGCAGCACTGGCACTTCCGAGTCGCTCCAAGGAGGATCAGGCAACACAAGGTTAAGTTTCCAAAAGCACCTGAGTGACTTAACTTTTGAAAATGCTCCCCATGGTGCTTAAGTCTGGGATTTTCAAGGAGTGAGAGGTTAGGTGCCATTTGATTTCAGTGGGTCTTGGGTGGGCATGGATCAGCATTCACATCACACTCCCCCAGCCCAAAGCCTAGGAAGCTAATGGTGATGAATCCTGTTCACATGCCACCAGAGCCACATTGCACATACGCTGAGAAATGGGCCTAATTCCCTTAAGCACCTTTGAAAATCCCAGCCTAAAACTCCAACAGCAGCTGACTAGCTACTCTAGCACCCCACTATTCTTTCAACAGCAGTTTAGATCTAGTAAAAGAGTGAATGATGATGATGATGATAAAAGTTTACATAAACAGGACAGCTTCCACAATGGGCAAAACAGAGAGGTAAGTAGGGTGAAGTGATTTACTATCCTCTTTTCACTGCACTAGACCTGGTAATTAACAAGCCTCCTGCTGTTCTAACATTGCTTTCCAGCCTCTCCTGAATGGAAATAGATTCATTTTTTCTTTTCAAGCGAGGGAAACCTAAAACTCACCTTTCTTCCAGGAAGGCAGAACTCAGTTTTATTCACTAGAATTCACTCTGCAGGGCAGAAGGAGTTTAAAATTCCAAGGCTAACTCTGGGCCACAGCAATAGGTTCAGAGTTGTTCCCAACTACGTAGATTTCTGCTGGATGCTTCAGGGCATGAACCTCAGGGCATGTCTTCACTAGCAACCTTAAGGTGGCTGTGTAGTCACAGCACCAGCACTGTGACTACACAGCCACCTTAAATAACAAAAATAAATAATAAAAACCCACCACACACCACCCTCATGAGAGGAGTAGCTATCAGCACTGGTGCACTGTCAACACTGCCACTTTACTGTGCTGAAACTTGCATTGCTCAGAGGGGTGTTTTTTCACACTCGTGAGTGAGAAAGTTGCAGTGCTGTAAAGTGGCAGTGTAGACAAGGCCTCAGTCTCCAAAGACCTTTGCTCAAAACGTCCGCCCCCAGATGAAATGAGGCTACGGGTGGAACTCAAGCCCCAACCGCAGAGGTGAAGACTAAAATTTCACACACAAAAAATGAGGAGTACTTGTTGCATCTTAGAGACTAACAAATTTATTTGGGCATAAATTTTCATGGGCTAAAATCCACTTCATCAGATGCATGGAGTGGAAAATACAGGAGGAATATATATATATATATATATATATATATATATATATAAATATATACAGAGAACATGAAAAGATGGGTGTTGCCATACCACTCTAATGAGACAAAAAAAGAAAATCAATCAGCAGGAGAAAACAAACATTTGTAGTGATAATCAGGATGGCCCATTTCAAGCAGTTGACAAGAAGGTGTGAGTAACCGTAGGGGGAAATTAGCACGGGGAAATAGTTTTTAGTTTGTGTGATGACCCAGGCACTCCCAGTCTTTATTCAGGCCTAATTTAATGGTGTCCAGTTTGCAAATTAATTCCAGTTCTGCAGTTTCTCACTGAAGTCTGGTTTTGAAGTTTTTTATTGAAGAATTGCCATTTTTAGGCAATGGAGTGTAAATGAGTGTCCAGGAAGGCTGAAGTGTTCCCCGAACGGTTTTTAAATGTTATAATGCTTGAGGTCTGATGTGTCCATTTATTCTTTTGCATAGAGACTGTTCGGTTTGGCCAATGAATGTGGCAGAGGGGCATTGCTGGCACATGATGGCATATATCACAGTGATAGATGTGCAGGTGAACAAGCCCCTGATGGTGCGGCTGATGTGATTAGGTCCTATGAAGGTGTCTCTTGAATAGATAGGTGAACTGTTGCCAACTATGTCCACCTAACAGCCTAACTGCACATAACAATGCTGCTTTCAAAACAGCCATTGCATCACTCACCAGTCTGTGGACACACACAGACTATATACCCTGCAGCAGCATTTACCTGCTGACAATTAATGTGGTAGTGATCAAGGAAGCAGGCTAGCATGGTGGCCTAGAGAGAGCACTCAGCACTACAAGAAAGGACAGCCCAGTCTGGGCTATACGCTCTACGCAGCAAGAGAAAACCCTGAACTTCTGCAGTCTACCAAATTAGGCAAAAACCTGCATGTCAAGAAAGCATCAGACATAGCGTGGAAGTGATCAGGGAGCCTCCAGTGAGTCAGAACACCACACACAGCTAAGTCAGAAAGGAGCAAAAAAAAACAAAAAAAAAAAAAAACAGACGTATGAGAAGAGAGTCTCTTGGATGCTGCATCACACCTAGCCCTTAGGAAAACACGCAAGAAGCTTAAGCCGTCAAAAATTTTATCCTGCTTAAATAAATAAACAAACAAACCAACCAACCAACCAACCAACCACCATGTCCTGCTGATTCTGGGGTAAAGATCCCCAGCTAACCCATGGGAATCTGCTGCCATTTCACTAAACTAAATAAAAATGCAGCTCTAGAGCGGACACGTGCACAAACCAAGTCATTCTTCCCCTTTTGACCTGAAATATGTGGGGTAAAGCAGCTTCCTTCGCACAAGACAAGACTTCCTTATATTCTCCATGGTGCTGAGAGCCTTAGAAAGATCAGAGGGTTCAGTACCTCGCCTTGTGACTGATTTATTTATTTTTTAAGCTAACTGTTTAAGGACTTGAGAGAGATTCATCTTGTCTCTCAAATATCCTGGGACTAAGATGGCTACTACTATACTTCATAGAAGAAACACTATCTGAATGATTCTACTGCCTTGATATTAGCTTCTATTATTGACTACTGACCTCCAGTTCCTGCTGTAAGAGATGTGCTTTAGCAACTTCACCCACAAGGTTTTCTGTTTTGGTTTTTGCTTGCCAGGTACTTTTTTCATTTTTGTTCAAGGAAGAGCATTTCCTTTATGGATTTGCTCTGCCAGGGAGTGGCTAGGCATCACCTTTAAAATACACCCAGGCACTTATATGAGCCCTCTCACTGCAGGATCCAGGCACCTTTGACCAGCTGCAGAGCCACACAGAACAGGTGGCAGGCCACAAACCACAGCGTTCTAAGATCAAGTACCTATTAGGATTCTGGTTTATTACCTATTGCAGCCAACATATGTAATACATTAAGCTGGAAATAACTGGTCGGAGTAATTCCCCCACACCCACCCACCCCATAACTCCTCCTGCCTCACCTTAGTGTTGCAAGGGCAGAAGAGATGAACTCATACAAACATTGGGCACTTCCGTAGCACCTTCTGTCTTAAAGAGCTTTATAAACCTTTACGAATCAAGCCTCAGCCCCTTTGGGTTGTAGCCCCATATTTATAGAGAAAAACCGAAGCAGACAGATACGATCTGACCTGTCCAAGGTCTCTCAAGAAACTCTGGCAGAGCGAGGACTAAAACCCACGTCTCCTTGGTTCCAGTGTTGTTTCATAGCTACATCTGCTCAGAGTTGCAAAACTAGATCAAACCTGACAAATGAAGCAATTTTCCCTCTACCAAAATAAAAAATAAATTAGCCACTCTCTTAGAGTCTAAAAAATTAGACACTTCTTAGTCACCTCCCGGTGGGGGTGGGGAGGAAAACACTAACATTTAAGGGAATACCAGGCTCAAGGAAAGTGAGGCTGGCCAAGACCTGAGCTTCCCAATCCCGCCACCATGTTTCAGACTCAGCCCGAGAAGGCACAAAGAGGGACAAGGGGGTTGGAGATCAGCTATTCCCAGTGCCTGCAACCACCACACAGCTTTGCCAGCTAACCTGCATCACCTCCACAAGAGCCCACGGTTTCCACTTTTTACAGTTCATGATTAACGTCACTTTAGATCTTAGCATCTGCAAGACTTTCTGAATAATTTATGCCTGGTGTCACAGAGAGGGACATATTTTGATGAAAACCAGGCCACTGAAAGTATCAGGAAGAAATAAATGGAGACAGTGGAAACACAGTTAGATCCTCCGTTACTTAAAAAAATGCAAGCCAATATAGAAAAAAATCCTCACTACAGAAATGGGCCCCAAGCACCGCAGGATTTTTAATGGAGGTTAGTCTTCAGCAAAAGCTAGGGTTTTAATTTTAAGCCACATGCATTCAATAACATGGTGAAAATAATTCAACTCCAGGAAAGATGATCACAGAATCCATAAGAGAAATTTTTATTTAAAAACAAACAATCTGGATTTATGATGAGTCAGAAAACTTAAATTATACCCATTTAAATAATCTTTCCTGATTAGACAGACAGATACAGTGCTTGACACTGCTGATTTTAACCAGCTGGATGCATAATGAGACTTGCCGAGCAAGCCTGGAGTAGAAAATAGTTCTTGCCAAGGGCTATCTTTTGGCCTATATACAAGTCATATAAATGTGCAAGGAATATATTGCTCTGTACTTGGGTCTTAACCTTTTCAGTCATAAAGGCCAATCAGTCACAACTGTACACGCAATTCTGGCAAAAAATCTCCCACCCTTCTCATTTCATTGGACTGCAGGTGAGGAGTAGTTGCCTGGAGGGTGTAAGGGGGGGGTAGGGGGAGTGCGGAATTAGGAGACTACAACAAAACACCGCATAGATACTCAACCCTGGTCATTTATCACTATCAAAAGAACCAACCCCTCAGACATATCCTGTGTCTAAACCAGCGGTTCTCAATCTGGGGGTCGCGACCCACCCTAGAGGGTCGCTGGCCTCTTCCAGGGGGGTCACGAGCTCCCAGCGCCACTGGCATGCCGCCGAATTGATTCCTTCCGCATTCAGCGGCTTTTCAACGGACATGCCGCATGCTGCAAAGTATCCACCGAAAAGCTCCCTAAGTGGTTGCTTCCCGTCTCGTCAGACCGCGTGAAGCGCGCGGCATTTTGGCAGACACACAAGGGTCGCGCCGCAAGGTTGGAGAAGAAAAAAGGGTCACGGTTCGACAAAGTTTGAGAACCGACAGTCTAAACTGAAGTGAAGACGACATGAAACAGCCAACAGAAAGGGAAAGAATGTAAAGACAATATTGTCAAGCAGATATTTAAATAGTTTACTACATCACTTGCACTAAAAGATCTTGTACTTAAACTCCACATCCACTCCTTTTCCTAGCGTAGTAGATTTTTCCCAAAAGGATCTAGCTGGTTGCCATTCTCATCCAAATTTGCTTCACAGCTCACCACACACTCATTGCAGCAGCAGGTAATGAAAGGAAAAACAAAACCACCATAGAGTCAGAGAGTTTTAAGGCCCGTGGAACCACTCGATCATCTGTATATTACTGGCCACCAACATTAACATACTAACCCAACAACAGAAATGAGACCAAAGTAAATAAGACCCACAGGGGACTAGACTATTACATGCTACTACACAGGCTTGGGGAGATGTCACGATTGATGCTATGCAGAGACGTTTCTGTTGGCCTTACAACTGAATGCTTAACAAGCCAAAAGGAAATTTACTACCTTAAGATGTAAAGAACAGCTAAGTTCTAATCATCCTCCTAATTCACTTTTCTTTTCAAATAAAGAGTGAGTTTGTTGATTATGACAGTCAGACACTAACATCAATAATTATATCCAGATACAGACTATGGCAAGTTCTACCCCACGCCACCCCAATGGTTCTGCGAGACACCTCAGGATATCTCCACAATGGATTTCATTTCGCGGACAAAACAACTGAGTGGTCTCAGTGGGACCAATCCTGCAAGGTGCCAGGCACCAGTTCTTCCTGAAGTCATTGGGCTTTCCACGTTGAAGAACAAAGAAGAGATGTTCAGAGAAAGAAGTTAAAAGACCAAATTCTGTTCTCTGTCACACCAGTGAAACACAGCTGAAGTCAATGGATTTAGTCCAGATTTACACCAGTGTAACAGAGCAGGATCTAACTTACTTTAAGCCATTTTGACAGCCAGCCAATGTAGGGACAGGTAGAAAACAATACAAGCAAGGAAGAAAATACATGTGCTGGAGTTTCTACCCTTGAAAACATTTTGTGAACGAGCCTGCTGCAATAGCTCACACTATTCTAGTCCTGCACCGTGGTTGTGTGATTTTTTTCAACTGTGACCCAATTCAGAATCACCCTGCTCAGAAGTCGAAGGTTTAGTGCACTAATCAAGTGCACCACAGAACCCTGATCTGTATTTGGAAGCATTCCAGTGGAAGGGTTTTACAGAAGGTGCTTTTGGGGAATTCATACTTCCCAATATCCTGTCGCTGTAAGAGGACGTTTATTTCCCTCCCCCACTAAAGACCACCACCTCCTTCTGTTCTTGAGTTTTCCCTTTAAAAACTTTCCCAATCCATTTTTTAAAAAAATAAAATAAACCTGAAATTCTATTCTTGAAAAGGTCTGTACCAAGAAAAATAGTTATTGCTTCAGCTAAACTGATGTTTCAATACAAAAATATTCACCTAATATAAAGCGGTTGTTACTTTGCATGACATTGTCAAGATAAATAGGATCCATATGCACTTTGCAACTAACTGGTCTGACTCTGTGACACTTCCTCATGCAAGAAGTCTTAAATCTAATGCAATTAGATATTGCTATTAATACAATTACTCATGACAAAAGGCCACAGAATCTGTGCAATTTTCTGAATGATATACACCTTTTAAAAAAGTCATAAAAATACAATGTAGGGGTAAGTGCTAAGACTTGAACTCTCTTAGACTATTAGGAATAAAAAGTCATATCACTATTACTGGTTTCTCCATAGTGCCTGCATGCTCTAATCATGGACCAGGAACCCATTTTTCTAGGTTCTGTACACATGGCACAAAATCGCCTTTAAGTGCCACAGTAAATGTAGAACACTACTACTGCATCAATGAGACTGCAGAGTTTGATACTGTTATTAAAAAGCCAGTACAAAAGTGTTCTAAACAGAATCTCTAGGAAGTTACTCACCATTATTGGATATTAGCAATCTCCAGATCAGTAACACTGACAAACCAACACTTTTTTCCAGATTCACAAGAAAACTTATTTAAAAAATCTCAACTATTAGAAATTAATGATTGCAATGCTTTTATTTACAGTTAACAGACCCATCCCAAGACTGGAACCGCCATTTCCTGAAAGTAGAGAATTAAAATGGCCATAGTCAGATATGATGTGTGTTCACATGGGCTACATGTTCTAAGTTGATTATGCTGCTTTATACTCATATATTCTTTTAAGAAAATGCAAGGTACATCTACACTGCAAAGAAAAACCCGTGGCAGAGAGTCCAAAGCCCAGGTCACTTGACTCAGGCTCGTGGGACTAAAAAAAAAATAGCAATGCAGATGTTCCCAGGTTGGAGCCTGGGATCCAAAACCCTCCTCCCTTGCCAGCGATCAGAGCCCAGACTCCAGCCCAAACTGGAATATCCACAATGCTATTGACCCGGGCTCTCAGACTTGGTGCCACGGGTTTTTCTTTAGACAGTAGACATACCCGCACAGAATGAGTCTGTTTTTAGAAGAGGAAAATAGTATGTGTGTTAACTGGCTCTCACATCCCTTATATTCCTCTTTTCACATGAGATTACTTAACTTTCAATTCCTCTTTCTGCCAAAACTTTTCACTGAACGTCCATTAAGCTATTTTAAGAACTGCAGCAGAACAATGCTCACACTCTCTATGGCCATGGTTACACTGGCACTTTATAGCGCTATAAAGCCCCCAGGAGTGCTATAACCTCCTACCCGTCCACACTGGCAAGGCACTGCAGAGTTAGAGCGCTCCTGGTAATCCACCACCGCATGAGGAATAAGGGCTGTAGCGCAGCTGCTGTAGCGCTACAGCGACAATGTGGACACCCACTGCGCATTAAATTAACCTCCAGCCCGTCCCATAATTCCCGTTCGAGCCACTCTGGTCATCACTTGCAAACTCTTTTGTCCCGTCCTCAGGTGACCACACGTCAGACCCGCCCTTTAAAGTTCCAGGGAAATTTGAAAATCCCCTTCCTGTTTGCTCCAGCCAAGCGTGGCGTGCTCTCAGGGAATCCTTGCAGGTGATCATTCTGATTGATCATGACTCCACGTGCCATGCCTCCTCACAATAGGCGATCCCCAGTGTAGAGCAATAGCGAGGTGCTGGACCTCATCAGCTGTCTGTTCAGTCTCAGCTGCGGTCTAGCCGCAGGAATTATGATACCTATGGGCAGATATCACGGGCCTTGGCAGAAAGAGGCCATGAGCGGGACACTCTGCAGTGCCGTGTTAAGGTAAAGGAGCTTAGGAATGCGTATCGCAAAGCCCACGAGGCAAACAGCTGCTCCAGGGCAGCCCCGGTGACTTGCAGATTTTATAAGGAGCTGCACGCGATACTTGGTGATCCTACAGTCACTCCATCGACCACCACGGACACTTCCCAGCTCACCAGTGAAGCGGGGGGTGAGGAGGACGACGAAGAGGAGGTGGCGGCGGCAGCGACCCAGGGCACGGAGGAGTCCCTGGACGCATGCAGCCAGGAGCTCTTCTCAAGCCAGGAGGAGGTCAGCCAGCCGCAGCGTCCGGCGGTTGCAGGGGGCAGCGCAGCAGCGGATTGCGGAGGTAAAGCTGCTTTTCTATTGGGAAGGCAGGCAGCTTGGGGTGGAAATGGATGCTTGCATGATAGACTACATCAATGCACTATTCCACGTGTAGGCAATCACATCACAGTAACTGTCATCAGTAATCTCTTCAAAGGTCTCAATAAGAGCGCTTGCAATGCGCCTACGCAGGTTTCCCAGGAGATCCAGCGTGGCCCCCGTCCCGGTCACTAGTCCCTGCCACTGTGCTACAGTGGGTGGGGGGAGCATTACTGCACAGAGACAAGCTGCATATGGCCCTGGGCGGAAGCCGCTTCTCATTAGAATCCCCTCCCTTTCTTCTTCGGTGACCCGCAGCAGCGAGATATCTTCCAGGACAAACACCTATGGAGAATGTTGGGACAGTGTTCAAAGCAGGGCTCCCGCCACTTCCCAGCACTCTCCCCCGCCCTCGCAACAGCACAGCACGGCAGGGAAACAATCATTCCCCCTGCCTCTGGAGAGGACTCACCATGGCAGGAGCTCCATTGTAGTCTGTGTGTTCTCTGTGGGACAGGAAAACAGGGAATGCAGGGGAATCATAGGCATTACTGCTGTTTACAAGGGAGTCACTGTTACATGTATCTTTTTCTTTTAGAAGCATCGACCTTAAGGCCTGTGCCATCGCTGTTATCAACAGCTGACAGGCTGAGGCGACTGAGGAAGAGGCCACGAAACAGCAAAGAGGATCTAGTACAGCAAGTAATGCAACAGGCTGTAATGGAGAATCGAATTGCAGAGGTGGAGGGAGGACCAGAGCAAGCTGAGGGAGAAGGCACGGCAGGAGAACGCGCTACACGGGCCGAAAAGCACCAATAGGCTGCTCTCATTACTGCAGCTTCAATTGGAGACTATGCAGCGGATTGCCACCATTCAGGAGGAGAAGCACCGCGCTCTCCAACCCCTTTATCATTTGCCCCGAAACCCTTCCCCTTCTGGCCCTGTGTACTCTCCAGGCCACTATCATCAGCTATCTGGTTATCACCATCCACAGCTGCCTCCAACCCCTCTGTCTTCACCGAACAACCTCCAAACCCAGGACCCTTATCCACTGCAGTCAACCCCTAATAACGTGCCGTACTGCCCTCCGCAAATGGGGTTTGGGGGACACGGCAACTCTGAGGGCACTGGAGACTCAGAGATTCGGACATATTCCAATCTCTGACTGACCCCACTCCACCCCAATTGCACCTCCCCCCGCTTCCCCCTCAAATGCATCAAAAATCTTTTCTTTCAGCAACCAAAGTAGCTGTTGAATAAATGAATTGTCTTCTTAATAAATGAGTTTCTTTATTCTGTGTACATAGATTATTAGTGGCTACAGAAAAGCAAATGCCTGTTCCTATTAAAAGAATGCACACTCCCTCCCTCCCTCTGCACTTCCCTTTAGAACTGGCTTTCAGCCTCAAAATGCTCCCTCAAGGCATCCCTGATCCTAACAGCCTCGCGCTGGACACCTCTAAGAGCCCTGCTCTCTGGCTGTGCGTATGTGGCCTCAAGGCGTTGAACCTCCGAGGACCACGCCTGAGTGAGGCCTTCGCCCTTCCGCTCACAAAGATTATGTAGGGCACAGCATGCGGAAATAACTGCAGAGATCCTTCCCTCAGCCAAGTCTAGACTCCCATAAAGACAGCGCCAGCGTGCTTTGAGACGCCCAAAAGCACACTCCACAGTCATTCGACACCGGCTAAGCCTGTAGTTGAACCTTTCCTGGCTGCTGTCCAGGCTCCCTGTGCAGGGTTTCATGAGCCAGGGCATTAAAGGGTAAGTGGGGTCACCAAGAATCACAATGGGCATTTCAACTTCCCCCACGGGGATCCACTGGTCTGGGAAAAAAGTCCCGGCTTGCAGCTTTGTGAACAGGCCGGTGTTGCGGAAGATGCGTGCGTCATGCACCTTTCCAGACCAGCCCACGTTAATGTCAGTAAAACACCCACGGTGATCCACAAGTGCCTGGAGAACCATGGAGAAGTACCCCTTTCGGTTAATGTACTCGTCTGCTAGGTGGGCGGGCGCCAGAATAGATATATGGGTCCCATCTATCGCCCCTCCACAGTTAGGGAAACCCATTTCTTCAAAGCCAGCAACAATGTCATGCACGTTACTCACAGTCACGATTTTTCGTAGCAGGATGCGATTAATGGCCCTACACACTTGTATCAGCACAACTCCAATGGTCGACTTTCCCACCCCAAAGTGGCTGGCCACCGATCGGTAGCTGTCTGGGGTGGCCAGCTTCCAGATCGCGATAGCCACCCGCTTCTCCACCGGGAGGGCAGCTCTCAATCTGGTGTCCTTGCGCCGCAGGGCAGGGGCGAGTTCAGCACACAGTGCCATGAAAGGGGCTTTTCTCATGTGAAAGTTTTGGAGCCACTGCTCGTCGTTCCACACGTGCATGACGATGCGATCCCACCACTCAATGCTCATTTCCTGTGCCCAGAAGCGGCGTTCCACGGCCGTGAGCATGTCCGTTAATGACACAAGAAGCTTCATGTCAAACGCGTTCACCGCTTCAATCTCGTCTTCAGACCCATGACTGTCATCCTGCATGTCAAGGATTAACTCCACTGCACACAGAGATGTGCTGGCGACAGTCGTCAGCATGTCACTCAGCAGTTGTGGATTCATTGCGGCACACAAAAATGGAAGACAGAGCGCGCTTTGCTGAAACCGTTCAAAGATGGCGCCTGAGGTGGACGGAAACTCAGAGATTGCTGGGATATGCCACGAAGCATCATGGGTAGTTGGAACAGGATGCAGAATGCCCAGCAAGTGACGCCCACCTACCACAAGGCATTGCGCCAGATCGGGAAGAGGTGCTCTGTGGGATACCTGCCCTAATGCGCTGCTCTTAATGCTGCATGAAGTGCCGCAAATGTGGCCATGCTATACCACTGGCATGTCTCAGTGTGGACACACAATAGCACTATACATATTGCTGTATAAGGGGACCGCAATAACCAATAGCGCTATAATCCTGTAAGTGTAACCATACCCTACGTATTATGGCTGAAGAGTATGGTCCATATTGTAATTTAAATTATAAGTACCTTGGGGCAAAGAATGCATCTCTCTACAGGCCAGATTCTGATCTCACTTATTCAGGTACACAAAGGAGAAGATTTGCACAGGAGTAACAGAGATCAGAATGCAGATCTACCTTCCTAGAACACCAAGCACAAAGAAAAAAAGAAATTCCAGAGACCACGGTACTGCAAGCACTGATTGCATCATAGCAATCAGAGACAAAAAGACACTTATTGAAGTACTCTGAAAATACGGTATGTGACACCCTCTCCAATAGAGTTCATTTCAGTTATTACACAGCACACTTGATTTTAGCCAGAAGGCCAACACAATAGTTCTATTATTCCTAAAGTTTTCACTTCAGTAACTGATCAAGCTGATCATTACTCAGCAAGTTCAGAACAGGATTGCTCAGACTCATCAGCTGTCTACCCTGTTAGAAAACAGCTTGCTGGGGGAACAAGCCAAGAGAACTTCAATGCAATCCATTCTAACCCATTCACTTTCATACAATATGCCCGCTAGTGTGATGCTGTTAACAGCCGTTAGTCAGATGGGCCTGATTCAAGGCCCAGCAATATCATTGCAAAGAAGCCCTTCGAATTTCCCACTGAAATCACTTGGAGTTTTTGCCACCATTTTATTCAAGGCCAGGATTTCATCCAAGACGTTTTTTGAAATGAAGCTAGGGGAAAAAAACTGAGTCATAAACTGTTCTTTTCTTCAAAGAGACCAATTCACTTTCTTCCACCACAATTTAAAGAGGAAGACTTTGCAGCTTTATCACCAAGCAACGTTGCAACTCACCCTCGCCCCTGCCGTACTGAAATCATCCTAGTTGTCTTGGACATATGGAAAGTGACACAGATTCCAAAAATCAATAGCTAAGAACAGACAAGGGCAAGTGCAGTACCTTGGAGAAGCCCACATATATAGATGACACAAAAGAAATGCAAGTCACATTAATCCAAGGTAGCAAAAAAATATTTGTCATAAAGCCTGACCCTGACAAGAAGAGAGAAAGCTTATTCTTTGACAACCAGTCACCCAAAGTGTAGAGAAGTTCAAAGCGGAATCCTGAAACACAGAACCTCTGTGGTGAAATAAGTGTAAAGGAACTAACCACGTTTAGGCTCAGAATTTGACCTGAGGAGGAAAGAGCACAAATAAAACCCAACCGTTCCAACTCAGCATTTATGAGGAACCCTCCAATGACAAACCAGTATGCAGGAGCCCTGGATAAGAATGTCACCTATCCTGATTTTCAGTGGGTGACCCCATCTGTGTTTTAGAATCCCAAAATAACTCCTGGGGCATACAAAATACCATGCGGTAGAGTCAAAATGTGAGAACGTCACAAATGAATTTGTTCTACAGGAAGCACAGCCATGGAGGGTGGATGAGAAAAGTTTAGTCTCTCTCCTCCTGCCTTTCCCCCTTTATTTTTAAAATTTGAATTTTTTAAAAACAAATCAAAAATGGAGTAGATTTAGGTTATAAGATACCTTGACAATATGCTCTTAAGAGAGCAAAAGAGACATTAGTCAGAGGAAATATCCGTAATTTAAGGCCCCTCTACAGTGAAAAGGAACCTGTATGGGGGAGATTAAGTTAAGAATATAGCAGCTCCAAGACAAAATTTAACATGATTTACTTCCACCTGTGTAGGTAAAAATCTAACCATGTCACACCTATATTAATCAGGGCTGTAACATGATTCAATAATACAATTACACCCATTGGGTCCCAACTACACAAGCAAATCTAAGCTTGATATATGATAGGAACAGGATGGGGCCTAGGATATGTAAAGCACTATTCCTATGATATTTATATTGTAACTAAGACGCCTTCTTTTTTCAATGCTGGAGAAAGTTGGATACTCAGCCACAAAGCTAAGGATCGCATTGTGATTCTGTCCACTTACAAAATAAGAAAAATAAATGCTGGGATAAGTTAATAGTCTTAACCTACAACCTAATTTTACAACAAATTGTATCCCCATTACAAAAATCACTACTTCAGTTTCCAAACTGCTTTGGGGCAGAGGGAGGAATGGGACCCAGTGCTGGGACTGGTCAAATCCAAGATAAATCAGTAATTGTACAAAAACATGCGTATGAACAGCTGACTACAAATGCAAGGCAACAGGTGGTGTTACCAGTCTCTTTCAAAAGGCGGATTTCATTACTGACTCCACACTTCACTATATAACAAGATGTGTTTTTAAAAAAAGTAATAATCATGCAGATTTATAATTCAAAAGCAGGTGCCAACACTTTTCCTTATGGCAGGTAACAGACTCATCGCTCAGCCTTTCAAACAGGTATACAGCACAGACGCGTTTACACACGAATCCACTTAACGCGCGATAGCACCATGTTTCCCAGTGCTACCTATTTAACATGCGAGACTTATTAACACACGGTACACGAACTTGCTATGTAGCGCTACAGATTTGTTCACTAACATAGAAATCGACAGGAAGTGCGGAGAGGAAACGTGTTGTAGGCCTACTGGCGTTTCCTCTTCCTAATATAATGGCAGAGGGCAAGCATCAATGTTCCTACATTGTAGAAGAAAAACTAGCTGCAACAGATCGAGTAAGTAGCAGAGAAACCTAGGCCAAAGTTTCAAAAGATATTGGGATTGCCAAATCTACTCTCCGAGGATGGCTAAAAAATGAATCTAAACTGAACGGCTTTGTACAAAATATCGATTCTGCTGCGGGGCTTAAGCAAAAACGTGTGTGCTATTCAGCAAAACCCATAACAGACAAAGTCATGCACACATAGCTTGCTCAGGAAAGGCTGAAAGGAATGCCATTAAGTGGGCCAATTCTTCAAGCCCAAACGACAAAATTTGGAAATTTAATGGCGGATGAATCATTCCAAGCCAGCAAGGAGTTTATAAGTCATTTTAAAAGGTGTCATTGCACAGCACAGCTATTGATTTCTGGAGAAAGCCAATCAGCCAATGAATCGGCCACAAACTTATTTCCCGCCAAGTTAAAATCTATTTTACAAGACGAAGACTATCACGAAGAACAACTTTATAATTGTGATGAAACAGCTTTATTTGCAAAACTGCTACCTGATAAGACTTTAGCCTTTAATTATGAGACACAGAAAACAGCTAGATTTAAAAGATAAAAGATCATGTGACTCTTCTTTTTTGTAGAAATAAGATGGGCAGCCATAAGCTTGCCCCTCTTCTCATTGGCCGCTTTCACAAGTTGTTTGATTCTCATTGATCCGATTATGTATAGATATCTTACGAT
Organism: Dermatemys mawii; assembly: GCA_007922305.1. Classification (NCBI taxonomy): domain Eukaryota; kingdom Metazoa; phylum Chordata; order Testudines; family Dermatemydidae; genus Dermatemys; species Dermatemys mawii. The sequence continues at coordinate 5,982,251 of ML677358.1, forward strand.
ATTTCAGCATGGCCCTCTTAACCCACAGTCCGTTAACACATGGTCGTTACGGCTTAACTCCCGACATTCGCGTGTAAACAGGTCTATACTGTGTTACAGGGTTTCCCTGTGTGTTTGCATACCCTATGGAACTCAGAAGAATCCTTTGCCAAGAATGCCCACATTACCATTCATAAGAACTGCCCATAAATGTATTCCTCGTGAACCGATGGGAGAACAGACCTCAGACTAAAAACAGCTTGAGTTAACACCATTAGCTACTTTTTAAGAGAAAATAGGAATAGGACACACAGTAGTGTACAACTCCTCCATTTTAGTTCAGAAACAATGATAACCAAGAGTAACACTGATGATCAGCTTTGAGAGAAGCTCTGTATCTAGTCTTTTACTGCAGTCATATATGTAAGTCACACTTCAAGTACAAAAGTCACGAGGAGCAATGTTGCAGACAAGGTACAACATCCACACTGAGATAGTTAAACATTACCAGTATTTATGAGCCATGACCAAGTGGCATTTAGCCTAAAGATGTAGTCATGGGGATTTCGAAGCTACATTACACACGCACTTTATAGGTGAGGAGTAGACTAAACAACTCCATCACTTTTGGGAAGGAGGCAACTGTCCTCGTATCCCCTCTCCCACTCTATTACAATAAATTCAAATGGAAGAGACAGCTCTGCTAACAGCTAAAGCAGTAAGGAAAGAGAAGTGCTGCTCCCTTTTAAACAACTCCGCAAATAACCTACCTGCAAAAACCCCTAGCCCCTCCCCTTTTTGAGAAGCTGCTTTCACAGTGGCCTTTCCCAGTAGAAATATGCTAGGACTTTCAGGAGAAGGGAAAAGTCATTAGAGACCTACCCATTTTGTATTTACATACCAAAAGGTGTAAGCCAGATCATATGCAGCTTGCCTGCAGGACTGCACTTTGGAAGATACCCCCAAGTCATTCTCATTGGGAGTTCCTTATCTTCCCCCATCACCTGTGCACCACACCCCAACCAAGACTGCCAACAGACACATTTGTTACTAATTAAGCTATAGCACAACTGTCGAAAAACAATAAGGCATTAGCATGAAAGCGATCATACGAGATTAATATTAAACACAGCTCCTATTTTCCCCCATGTCTTCCTGCTTCTGCATCCAATACAAGCATCTGTAAAGGTTATCTGTCAGCCAGTGCTCCCCTGTTATTCCACCATGCAAAGGTATCCCGGGTGGCACCAGGTCAGATACATACGATTCGGGATTCCTCGTCAGATTTAAGCCACCATCATTCCTTCCCCTGCCCTTCAGGCTTCTGACACGCCGTCACTTACTCTTGAGTGCTGCAATGAGCGACTTCCCATCCTTAATCAGCTCCTTGATGAATTTGTTGGTCTTGTCCAGCTCTGCTTCGTGAGATTTCAGCGTCTCTCGGAACTGGGGACTGTCCAAGCAGCAGTCACTAAATTCCAAAGCAGGTAGTCCCATGGTTTCCTCACACACCCTCTCCAACAAACCCTTTAAAAAAAACCCTCACCACAGAAGGAATTTCCACCAGTGCAACCAATTATATTGTAAAAAATATGTATGGAATATACAAGTCTATGTTCTTAGTCTATTTGAAAAGAAAACGAAACTAGAACCACAGGGGAGCACCCCTCTCCTCCCGATTGGTCACAGATTTCCAGGCACCTTAGAGGGAGGGAGGGGAATCAATTAATTAAAAATAATAAGCAGGTCAGAGGAGTTAATTAGGCTGAGGGTTTGCACTAGGATCCGCCTCAGATGCCAGGGGGTGGGAACAGGAACAGCACAGAGGAGGGGGTTCGGGCTGCAGTAGCAGCAGTTGTTGCTGCTGCCTGGGGAGCGCTCATGGCGAGAAGTTCCACGCACGCTGCAAACCCCAGGGTGCCTCCGCTGCTGTCTCCCAGCCCATTCAATGCTGCTCGCTACCTAAAGTTCCCCTAGCTGGGCGAGAAGCAACGAGCCCGGCGGCCTCCCTCAGCAGCAGCTGCTGGTCAGCCCTGATGGCATCCGGGACCAATCGGGACGCTTCCCTTCCCCGTTGGAACGTTGTGTATCATTTTTCCGAACGCGCTTCCCATTGGAACGTCCGGGTATCTTTTTTTTTTTTTTTTTTTTTTTTTCCCCGAACGCGAGGCCTCCTCTTGCGCCAGCCGGAGCCAATCGGCGCAAGAGCTGCTGGGGGCAGGGGAGGGGAGAGGGAGGAGGGATGCCCCTGCGATGATAGAACTGGCGGGGGGGGGCGTGGCCAGGCCTGTGTCAAGTCGTATGAAGGAGGAGAGGGAACCCCCACCGCCTCTTAAAGGAATACAGCACTGTAGCTACCGAGACCGCAGACGGGATGGGGGAGGTGCTGCGACAAGAACAGGGGTTCAGGGATTCTGAAACCTGTTGTGACAACCTCATGAGGGACCAGAGGAAACCCCACAAGAACAGTGCAGGAATTGGGGGGATGGGCACTCCCTAGCTCTGGTCTCCCTCTTAAAACGAGCCAAACTTTCCCTGTCAGGAGAATAGGACTTTCCTGGTCAGTGCTGTAGAAAAACTTTCTACACACCAACCCTGACTTACATAGGGCACTGGAAGGCAGGAGACCTGGGGTCTGTTCCCACCTCTGCCAGTGGGCTATTATGTGGCCTTTGGCCAATCATTTCACTCCTCTCTGCCTCGATTTCCCCTCCCACCCTTTGTGTGTGTGGATTATCTATATTGTGGGGAGTGTTGCTTGGGATGGTTTCTGTTTGCTCCTGTGACATATTGCAGTAAAAATGATTTTTTGTAAGTTTCAGTTAATTTTTTCTTCAAAGGTTTTTGAGGTTTTGCCAATAAAACTTCAACCCCAAAAGTGTGTGTTTGGTTTATTTTAAGCTGAAAACAGAAAAATGTTTTTTTCTTTGAATACGTGAAAAAAATTGTTGAAAACACATCAAAAGCAGAAATTTCTTTTCCGATGAAAAAGTCATTTTTCATCAAAAAATGTTTCAAACAATACATTGTGATTAGCTCTAATTGTAAGCACTTCAGAGCATGAAATATCTATTACTATATCTAGTACAATGGAGCCCCAGTAGTACTAAAACATACACAGCCTGTGGATTATTAAGTCCTGTTTTTCTTTGTATTTATTTAAAGATGGCAATGGGCTTGGGGCTGTATAATGCACACAAAGAAGCCCTTATCCAAAGAATGTGTAGTCTAATAGAAACTCATGTCAAAGATTCAATGCACTGGGAAAGCCAGAGCTGTGGATGATTTGCTCAGACCATTATACCAGGCCTATCTCTAAAATACAACATACAATTTTTGTGTGATGATTCTGCAGCTGTGGTGACAATACTCATTTTTTTAAACATGGCTGCCACATACATGATCCCTTACAATAGACACACTTTAGCATTTAAATCCAAGCAGTGGTGGTACTAAGCATAAGCAGACTTCAATTGATCAAGGCTCCAAGTAGCTCAAAGGGGCCCTAAAATACTGTTCATCTTATTTAATGTGGACTTTTTAACAAGTGTATTAGTACATATAGTTTTGGTATATTTTCTGGTTTGTGGAAAAAATACAATTAGTAATTTTATTGGGGTGGGGGAGCGGCAAAAATATTCCTGTTTAGGGCTCCTAGTAGGCTAGCATTGCCTCTGATCCAAGGCGGTAGTAGACTGTTGTACTTTTTTAGTAAGTGTAATTTTCAAGAAAAACATGTAATTTAGTGGGTCAGCTGTAGCTGGAAGCAAGTCACGTAACCATTCTATGCTTTGGTTATTCCAGCAATCAAATGGAGATGATAGTACTTCCCACAGGCATTGTGATGCTTAAATCATTAAATTCATCTACAAAGGGGAAAAAAAGAGCATGTATGCTTTTTTACTTCTTTATTCTATAAAGAAGACCCAAAAGGTTTATGATTCTAGTTAAAGGGCTTGGTTTTGTTTATTTCTTTTGTGGGTTCTTTTTTTTTTTTTTTTTTAACATCATAAATTCAGATCCTGTGTAGCCTAGAAGACTTCTTAGTCCTGGGGCTCCATACAGGCAGAACCTTATGGCTAAATCCAAACTACGCTGGCCTTTTGCATTGCCATATCATGGTAAAAACTCATATCTAATTTTCTGTCCACTCACAGGCCTAGGTCTCTTTCAGCATTGCTGCTTTCCAATTACACATCTGGGTTTGTGATTATTTCCCCAGATTTATTAGCAGAAGATGAGAAATAAGACTTTAATCTTTGAAGACAATTGGTCATGAAGGGTGGATTAGCATGATTTAACAGATTAGCTCCATAGAGAGAGACTCCATGGAGGTACCATGACATGCTAGCAGCCTTACTCTGTCTTTCCAGACTGAAAGTAGAGGTGCAGTATATCCCCTCTAAATGTGCCGCGCTCAGCTAGGCGTGTAGGATCAGGGAGATGTATCTGTAGAGCACAAATTCAGGTACTTTCCTTTTCAGATGAATATGTTTAATCTGGCTCAGATAATATTGAATGAATGAATTTGATAAACCATGGGGTAGCTGTGTCTACTTCTGCACAACCTACAAATTCAGAAAAAGCATTGCCACTGCCCATTCACCTACCTCTCTATTCAAGCCTGCCAGACACAAATTCCAACCCACAAAGCAATACTATTGTTAATTCCTTTGGCTTCAACTAGCATGAGATGCTTGGGGGCTAATTATCAGTATTAAAAAAGGAAACAGCATCAGTGGTGAGTTGGCGGCCCTATGGCATTCTCTCTTTTACTTCTTTCAACAAATGACTGAGCCATGTTCAGGCTGAATTCATCCCAACTTCAGCCTGCTGCATTTAAAGGGATACTAACATACTTTTTATGCTACCAGAGCAACTGAGAAGAATGGTGTCTGAGTAAAACTTCCTTGAAGCAATCTGTGTAATCAACACAATGAATATTAAATACTAAATAATCCAGTACAATACAGCTTTAAACAGAGTTTTGTGAATGCCAGAATGAATCATCTCTCTTTTTCACAGAGATTTATTTTCCAGCCAGTCCATAACACACCACATAAAATATAAGCATGTGTGTAAGAGAATATATATGAACCCAAATGGTTTGGATCCAAGCTAACTTGGAGTGCCTTCCTCCCTATGCACCATCACAGTGGCTGTGATCAGCTGTGAGCCCGGTTAACAATTACTGGATGAGCACTCTGGGCAATTAGGACTGAGCTCTGGAATTCCCTTTCTTGTGAATCTGAAATGGTTTGCCCTCAGAGCTGAGCCAGGCTCAGGAAAAGGCGAGATTTCTAATTCTGTCTGTGCCACTGCCTCCCCATGTATCCTTGAAGAGCCACACTGCCACCTTTGTTTCCCTGTCAAGTGAAATGGGAGTAACAATAATTATTTGCCTACCTCAGGCGTAATGTAAAGTTTAATTAGCTAATGTTTATATAGCCTTTGTTCACTACTATAAATGTGCTAAGTATTATTATTTCTCACTTTAAAATGTTCTACCATTGATGTTTGGTTCTGTCTACAATGGGCCAAAATGCCCCAGTACTTTATTGGTTTTGTATCTTTACAGTGTTATTGTTTTAGTTTAATGTTAATACGTTGATGAGACCAACACTTATCAAATGGCTAACACAGGAGAACCTATTACAGGTTGGACACTTGCAATAAATGTAACCGGGGCTGAAATTCTGTACTAATAATTTGTAATGGCAGTTTGGGGACAAGTATACCTCGTGAATATTTCCTGCTGTTTATCATTAGAGGTATATTGGGAGTCATTTAGGGGAACAATGGCCGGATGAGGCATTTTTAAAATAAACTTAATATTTTTACCTGATTTGTTTTATATGGGGAGGTGGTTTTAAATTATGTAAAATCCGAAATATACAATACAAATGGGAACAGGGGAGAGAATAGAGTCTAGTACTATTGCCTTTGAAAGCAGAGAAAAACCCTCTTTATTTTCCCTTCTTGTTGCACTACCAAATTGCATTATGAAACCTGCTTTTCAAGCAAAAATCAGAGGATGTCACACAACCACAAACAGTAAAGGAAGCAATGCAAAATGTAAGTTTGCTGTAATTTTATGATGGAGACAGAAATAAGACAATGCAAACTCATTCTCCTGTGTGACCAGTGACAGGACTGGAACTCATTCCTCCTAGCAGTCAGATCACAATGCTTCCTTGGGGGTTCTGTACTTTTCTTTTTTCCTGCCTACTTCTGGTATGAGCATCAGAATAAACTCATATTTGAGTTCCCGAGTGTCTGTTGGCAGAGGCAGGAGTGCAGGAACTGGAGAGGAATAATAGCGAATGATGCATTCCAAACAAGCTTTGTTGGGATCATGCATCCAAACTATCTGTAGCAGATTGCCATGTAGCAAAAAGAAACCTAAGCTTCTAAATCCACTCTCTAGACCTTTGCCAACCACTTGTGCCCGTAGGCATACTTGCATGGGTTTGTGATGCTCCAGCAAACTTTCCATCTAGCATAAAATCAAGTCACATTGATTTGACAAGTTTCGGATCCTGATCCTGCTTCCACAGAAGCCAACAAAAGCATTCCCATTGACTTCAAGGGATGCAGGATTGAGCCCGTCATTAGGACTAAATGAGTATTCTCATGCACTTTTCCAAGGCATTTTTCAGGCTATTACTGAGTGACACAAACAGACATGATGGGTGAACGGGCAGATGTGTGTGCGCATGTCCATGAATGCGTATACAATTATTACCGACTGTCAGAAGATATTGAATGCTGTCATATCTCTTCAGAATGTCTTGCACCAGCAAATTGAGACGCAGCAGGCAACATGACAGTTGTACAGTCAGCCATCATTCTCTGATCTCACAATGTAGTCATCATTGTCAATGATCACAAAAAAATAGGTTTGTGGAGAGGGATGTGAAGGCAGACCTTAGGAGTTAACACCACACAGTAATTTGGTCCTGAAGCTTTGATGGCGGGTTGGCTGCCTTGTTACCTTTTTTAAACTCCAAGAAGTTGTCAGAGACATTTAGATTTCAGAAACCTGGAGCTGAGTGAGATATTTCTTGGACTGACACCCACTGAGCTATGTGTTCATTTGCTCACATTCTGTTTTTTACGTGACTATATGTTGCACTCACCATCTCTCTCTCTTAAGAAATGTGGGGTTTTTTATTAAGCTGGGCACAAATGAGTCATTGCGTATACTGCAAAATGTGCTCCAAATGGTATATTGAGCCATAGCAACGAATCTGTATGACCCCCGCCCTCTGGCCCCGTGATGACCCAAAGAAAATGGCCATTGCACTGATAATCATTGTGCTGGTACTTTGCTATCTGCAGTCTATCTCACAATTAACCGTTCGTTGACTATGGTTTCTGAACTCCAAAAGAATCACTGGCATGTATTGTATTTGTCAGGACAGTCATCCCTCAGGCCTTCACTTTTTTCTCCAGTGCAGCCAGGTCATGCTGGCAATATGCTTTTGACATATGCTATCGAACTTCACAGATCTTGTTCCTTGTGACTACAGCAAACAACCTTGGAGACATCTGCATTAGGGTAGAAAATGTTTCTTCCATTAGATGTTGATGAGCATTTGTTTTCATGTTCAGGTAAGACAGCTCTTGGCAATGGGCTATTAGTGCCACTGCTCTGACCTTTCTTTTGTCTTGAAGTCATTTTTTTAGGCAGCCAAATGTGTGGCTTCACATCCTCCCCTGGGACAATTCCCCTCGTATTCCTCTTTTACTCTTTACCAGGGGAAGAGTCTGCGGCATATTTCTCTTTCTTTTCCTCTTCCATCCCCTCATCCCAAAACAGTTCATCAAGCCCCTCATCCTAAGCCAGTTTACCCATCTCAGTTTACAGGCCCTGATCCTACAAGCTGATTGGCACCTTAGAGCACCTTGAAGACAGTCATTGGCTGAGAACTACACTATTAAAGCAAATGGTGCTCTCTACTGGTGTAGGGTTCAACCCCAGTGGAAGAGCTTGTGAGAATCAGGTCTCTAGAATATAAATTATTTTTGGGATTCATGATCTAGACTACCTCCAGGAATGCTGCTAGTGCCACCAAAACCAGGCACAGAAGCACTGTACAGAGATCTATCAGAATGCCATGGATACGTCTGTGGGCCTCAGCCTGGGAGCCTCATACACCTCATACCACAGATACACCTCATATCTCCATGCATCTGAAGAAGTGGGGGGGGGGTTTACCCACGAAAGCTTATGCCCAAATTAATCCGCTAGTCTTTTAGGTGCCATCGGACTCCTCATTGTTTTTATGGCTACAGACTAATACCTCATACCACTGATCTTTTTATTCATTTTGATGGGGGACACTTTTTTCTTTTTTATGAAGGCAATGGTGGGGGAATGCTATAAATGAGCCTGCAGTGTCACCACTGGCAGAAGAAATATGTTGTGCATCAAGTTGCTTCTCACTTTCCCTAGTTACTATCTGTGCCTTGGACAATTCTGTAGTTGCCCTGTCCAAGGTGTAATACTACAGCTATTGTTGTTACTGTCATTAGCATCTGACTCTTTTCTTTCTTTCACTGATTGGCCACTGTCTCTTACTACTTATATATATTTTTATACATAGCTGATTACTGCTTTGCTTTTAAAATGTGCTCTCTCTGCCCCTCTCCCTGAGGCCCAAATCTAATACATTACAGTACATACAGTACATTACAATAGTGCTTTGGGGTTCTCCCCTTTGGTTAGAGTGAAGAACTGTGAGAAAGGAGAATCCTGGGATGAGCCAAGTACTTACTCTGTGACCCTGGACAAGTTGCTTGACTGTCATTTGCTCCTTTCAAACTCAGCTGGAAAAATTGGGAACATGGCAGGAATATGAATGAAAATGTGGGATTTGAGCCAAGCTATCCTGGGAATAATATATCACAGTTTCCTTTCATCTTACTGGCAGATGTCAAATAAAATCAACTGAAATCAGTCTCCAAAACCAAATAACAGAGTTTATGGAACAAAACACAGGATTGCTTAGAAGTGCTCAGAGACTTAGTATGACAGGTATCCTGCCCTCTTGATTTTTCACCCATGGCACCAGGTTTGGCTGCTCTGATTCCCTATTTATAAAAAAACCCCTCACCATTATCCCAGGCCTGGGACTAATCCCCACCCACTTTCCAGTGCTCCCCCAGCTGATGCAAAAGCGGCATTAATGGACCACAGAAAGAGCCACATCCAGCTGTTAGCTGGAGGGAAAGATGGCCTCCCTTTTGTTCTGTGTTTGTCAAGCACCTAGGGCTGTGGGGACATAGTCCATGACTGCAGCTCCTAGACACTACTGTAATACAAACAATACTAATGAGGGAAAGATGATGGAAGTAAGGGAGATGTTGAGCCAAAGAGGCTCAGAAGACATCCACTGATTCCTTACCCCCTCCACCAATCCCTTCACAGAAAAAGATGTTCTACTGGAGAGACTGGCAACCGTTGGCTTGTGGCCCATCAGGGAGAGCCAGGATGGTTTGTTTACCTGCAGCATCCACAAGTCTGGCCAATCGCAGCTCCCTCTGGTCGCGGTTCTCCGCTCCAGGCCAATGGGGGCTGCGGGAAACACGGTGAGTGGGAGCTGAGATCGGCCAAACCTGCAGACGCTGTAGGTAAAGAAACCAGCCCAGCCTGGCGGCAGTGTTCCCTGACAGACTGCATGCCAAAGGCTGCTGATCCCTGTTCTACTGACATGGAAAATCCCACTGCACTAGTGAGTGAGAGAAGAGGGATTGTGCTTCTACTCATGGCAGGCCTGATCTTCCAAGGTGCTAAGTGCCCTTAGTTCCCCTCTGACTTTTATGGTTGTTAAAGCTATTCACCTTTTTCTGGCTGTCAAACATTTTGCATGTAGCTTTTTAGTAGTTTGCACAGTAGCTCGTACGGTACGTGCATTCCGGTGTACCCTCTGCCTACATTAGTTAAGGTAGTTCCCTGTGCTCCAGAAACCCTTCTGTTAACACTTCATTGTTCCTTACAAGTCAATTTAATGTTCCTTTTTCATGTTAGCACCTATCTGGTTTCACGCTGCTGCAACAATAACTGCCAGCTAACCTCAACCTCCTTTCAGATCACTGCTAAGGACCTTCTGCTTTAGCTTGTCTTTTTGTATTTGGGTTACAGCTCGGCTCTGCCGGCCCCTTTCTGCTTTCTTGGAGTTCAGATGAAGGAGAGGGCTTTTGGGGTTTACACTGGGTTTTTTTCACATTAAGAGTGCTGCCAGTGCAGAAATTCTAATCCTTGGCCCAGCTCCACTTGACTTAAAATAGGCATCTGCAGCTATTTAGTTTTAATAGAATTGATTTACTAACCCAATTGTAGCTGTCTGCAGCTGGGCCTATGGTATCTGTGTTTGTTCATGCTGTAAAACAATCCCCCTAGTTAGCTGGAAAAGAATTGAGGACTAGGCCAAGACACAGCAAACTCGTTTTCCACTTGTGCTTTGAAACCAAGATTAGAACCCACCTCTGCTGCAGTGGAGTACTTCCGCAGCATGTGGTACATGCTAAGAAAACTATAGGGCAAGACAAATAATACATTGAGCACCTTTCTGGCTAACCACAGCCCCCTTGCTATTCATTGGTGCACTAAGAACTCTTCAAAAAGAGGTTGTGACCAAGGTACATGAGTAAGCACTGCACATGAGTTTTGTGTCATGTAGCTGATGCCTACCGCTGTACCGAAGGGGTTAATACGGCCTTTAGGAAACAAACATTTTGTGTTTGTCTGGCTTTACTTGCCCTCTTGGTGTAAAGTTATCTAGAAAGTGACTGGTTTAAAACATACCATTTTGGGGCTCCAACTTCCAAGTTTTAATAAACTCTTACTACTTTATTGACTTACTTATTATCATCATCAAGCCCAGACCTGAGGAAGAGCTCTGTGTAGCTCAAAAGCTTGTCTCTCCCACCAACAGAAGTTGGTTCAGTAAGAGATATTACCTCATCTACCTTGTCTCCTAATATCCTGGGACCAACACAGCTACAACACAGCACACTTTATCAAGGTCAAATTCTGCTCCACAAACTGAACTGTCTGTCAGCTGCAGTCCCCTGTCTGTCAGACTTTCTTCCTCTAGCACAGCACACCAACCCCGCAAAACAAACTGAAGTCAGATCTCAGTATCAGGATTCACACCGGTCCTTGGGAAAACTCTGACTTTCTCCTCCTCTGAGGTTTCCACTGTGCTGTGCTCTCACCTTTCACACGGACATCAGCATTCCACCTACCTTCTACTCCTGTTCTTTTGGCCTTTGGCAAACAATTTAAGTCTGTATGCTTCGGTTTCTTCATCTGTAAAATGGGGGTGATGATATTAATACAGGCCCATAAGCTCTTTCTACTGATGTGCCATGGAAGGGTAAAATATTTTTTTTCATTTTCATTGCTAATGGTTAATCTAGACCTGCCCAGAGACTGGACACAAGTCATTTAAGAACTGATGCTCTATTTACAGGATTCCAGAGGCGTGATTACGCAATAGCACAGGTCAGTGTTTGAGTCAAGTGACAATGACTGTCTATTCTCATGTTAAAACACCATTCAAACCATAAATGTTACACAAACACACACATAGAGCTAAGACATAACTAGCAGTACATTATTTTTTGGTTGCTTATAACGTGGCTTTGGTGGTGTTACAAGGCAGGA
>ML677358.1:5998903-6010676 GCA_007922305.1 Dermatemys mawii
GCTTGTAATTATTAGAACTGGGAGTCTGTAGGACAGGAAACAGGAAGAGGGGGGAGAAGATGAGCATAGGCTGAGTTAGAGCTACAGAGGGATGCAGCAGCAGCTTTGTAAGAGGTTTCACTGTTGTTAAATGAAGTCTGTTAAAATTTGTTAGTACCTTGCTTGCTTGATACAACAAAATGGCCCCTCCCTGAATGTTTGTTTAAATCACTTGGAGGTGGCAGCAATATGTCCAAGGACAAGGAAAGGAATTTGTGCCTTGGGGAAGTTTTTAACCTAAGCTGTAGAAATAAGCTTAGGGGGTCTTTCATGAGGGTCGCCACATCTGTACTCCAGAGTTCAGAGTGGGGAGGGAGCCCTGACAACTTTGCATTCGGACAAAAATTACAAACCACCATGAAATTGTTTTAAAAATTTGTTTCCAGGCATTAAAACCAGAAGTTCCCAGCCCAAGCTCTAGTTTCCTGGAGGATTTCCAAAAATGTCCAAAGTGCAAAAGCCCTGATGCCACATATAAGATGGATGTCAGCACTGAGCCTAGAACATACGTACACATTCAGTTCCTCCCAGCTCCGCTCAGTCATCATCTCAGAAACATGGACCTTGCCCTGCTCATTGTCATAGACCTTGGAACACTGATCCAGATTTCCCTTCCCCTAAACAGTCATTGGCTCTCCATCCATCCCTCAGCTCATGCCTGACTCTCCTCTCATTGATACCAGTCTGACACCTGTGTAACTTGATTGACTTCCAGGAAGTTCCTCCTGGTTTTCAGCAGTGCAGCAGGCCCACTGCCTTTCTCTGAAAAATCCGGCCGAGAAACTTAGCAATGCCTGCAAATCCTGTGGAAATCCCCCTGACAGCACATTGACTCTGCCGTGAGAGATTGCCAAACGCACGCTGTATAGTGGGCAAAAGCAAATCCCTGTCTCCAAACACCATGGAACTTTGAGATGAGATTCAGAAACTGGATCTAGAGCTAAATCCTGTGGCTTCAGCCAGCAAATTAACTCATCTTCTCCCCTCTTAAGAACTCAACATGCTATTTGGGCTTGGACTAAAGACCCCAAATTTCAGCCCTAAATCCCAATTTGCAAACCCAAAAGTACATTAATTGGATCTCTGACTTTCGTCCATTTGCCGATAGTAGCTTTGGCTCATCCTTTTTAGTTCAGGGAGTTACGTCACTTCATTTTCACTCTTCACAGTAAATCCAGAGATCCTACATGCCTATTCAGTTTCTTCCTGCATTACAAAAAAATGAAAAGTTAAACCAGACATCCCAAAATGGAGGATGGATTTATTTTGTGCCTGCCAATTCTGGTGCCCACTGAGCTGGTTGTGAAGTGAGCCATGGTACATCTCGGAAGTGGGAGTCACAACAAAACTAAAAGACATCAAAAAAGACCAGGAGGAATTACAGCCAGTGTGAATTATAGGAAGAGAGAACATAAGAATGACCACACAGGGTCAGACCAAGGGTCCATCTAGCCCAGCATGCTGTCTTCCAATAGTGGTCAGTGCCAGATGCTTCAGAGGAAGTGAACAGAATAGGGCAATTTATTGATTGATCCTGCCTGTCGTCCAGCCCCAGGTTCTAGCAGTCAGAGGTTTAAAGACACCTAGAGCATGGGGTTGTCCCCATGACCATCTTGGCTAATTGCCATCCACTATCCTGGATGAACTTATCTAATTCTTTCTTGAACCCCATTAAACTTTTGGCCTTCACAAAATCCCCTGAGTTCCACAGTTTCACTGTATGTTTTGTGATGAAGAACTTCCTTACGTTTGTTTGAAACCCATCAGGTTTGAAACTCATTGGGTGACCCTTGCTTCACGTGTTATGTGAAGGGGTAAATTCACTTCCTTATTCACTGTCTCCACACCATTCATGATTTTATAGATCTCTGTCATATCCCCCTTAGTCGTTTCTTTTCCTAGATGAACAGTCCCAGTCTTTAATCTCTCCTCATATGGAAGCTGTTCAATACCTCTTATCATTTGTCATGCCCGTCTCTGTACTTTTTCCAATTTTATACTATCTTTTTTGAGATGGGGTGATCAGAATGACATCCTGTATCCAAAGGCATACCATGAGTTATATAGTGGCATTACGATATTTTTGAGCTTATTATCTATCTCTTTCCCTCGCAATGGGTCCTAACATTGTTAGCTTTTTGACTGCCACTCTATATGGAGCAGATGTTTTCAGAGAACTATCCACAATAACTCCAAGATCTCTTTCTTGAGTAGTAACAGCTAATTTAGATCCCATTATTTTGTATGGGCCAGGAAATGGATTTGGGTTTTGTTTTCTTAAGCTAAGAACCAAGCTGATGAGCAGTTCAGCAGGAAAGGTGCCAGCTCCATGTTCTTCTAGTAAACTAATGAACCAAAAAAGGGATCAATTGTTTACAACAAAAGATGTTTTGTCCTGCTAAAAGGGACGACCTCCTCTGAGTTGTCTCCACACCCTGAAAGGATTAGAAGCATTTAGCTTTACTTCTTTGTACCAAATAAAACCATTTGACAACAGGCCTCCTGCTGTGCGATAATAGAGAACAAGCTGAAAGCTTGACACTGATAGGAGTAGGGAGTGGGAAAATTGCATGGTGTCTAGTCAGGTGCAGAGGACGTAGGTGACCAAGACAGTAGCTTTTCAATGAGACACTGCACCTAGAAGGGTGGACAATGTATGAAGGCAAACCTGGCAAAGAAGGAGCATCCTTTATACAGAAACCACTGAGATGCCTACACTCACAGTAGCTGACCCAAAGGACAGTACAGTGAAGAAAGGAAAAACTGACACCTTTTTTTTGAAAGAAAGAAAGAAAGAAAAAGAAAGAGAGAAAAAGAAAGCAAGCAAGCTAGTATTTGCAGGATCTCTCTCCACCTTAGAGAAGGAATACACAGGTGATCAATGAGTGCACTTGTGACAGGAAGCTGGCGAGAACAATGCAATGCAAACAGGAGAAAAGGAGAGTCTGTGTAGCCTGACAAAAGGACAAAACATGTCAGATGTGCACCTGCTATAGATATATCAGAGGTGGCTCAGAGCATCTTCATGGAAACTGGACATGAATAACTGCACTGGATACAAGCTCAGGGATAACACTGTGTAATAGCGATCAATGGGAAGTAGGGGACAGAGAAGATAATAATACTGACTATAGGATCATATTGACCCAGCTGGGGTATAAATTTTAATGGAGAAGTGTTAATAAAATATTACTTGGCACTTTTAGGTGTCTTTTTTCAGATCTCACACTACTATATAAAAGTGGGTAAGCATTATTACCCCCCTTTTACAGATGGGGAAATTGAGTCACGGTTGGATTTCAGTTTGGGTCAAATAAAATGAAGTAGACTAGCCCAAGATCAATAAGCAAATCAGTGGAAAGGGTTGGAATAGGATCTGGACTCCTGATTCCCAGAGAGCTACCCTATAGAACAGGGGTGGGCAAACTTTTTGGCCCGAGGGCCACATCGGGTTTGCAAAATTATATCGAGGGCCAGGTAGGGAAGGCCCCGCCCCCAATCCAGCCCCCTCCCACTTCCTGCCCCCAATCCAGCCCCCCCCCACTTCCCATCCCCTGAGAATCCCTGACCCATCCAACCTCTCCCTTCTCCCCTAACTGCCCCTTCCATAGACCCCAACCACCCACCAGGATCTCACTCCCTACCCAATTCCCCTGCTCTCTGTCCTGACTGGCCCAACCCCTATCCACCTTCCCACCTCCTAACCACCACCCCAGAACCCCACCCCCATTCAACCCACCCTGCTCCCTGACTGCCCCCTCCAACCCCCGCCCCCGAAACCCTCCCATCCACCTCTTACCATAGCTGCTGTCGGGGGGAGTGCACAGCCCCGGCCCCCAGAGCACTCCCTGCGTGGTACAGCTTTGGGGGAGGGGCCAGCGTGCAGACCCGGCCCCCTGGAGCGCTGCCGGCACGGCGCGGCTCTGGGGGAGAGGAGAGCATGCAGCCCCGGCCCCTGGAGCGCTGTCCCTGCGGCGCAGCTTCAGGGGCGGGGGGAAGCATGCAGCCCTGGTCCCTGGGGCACTGCCCGCGGGCACAGCTCCGGGGGAGGAGGGGGACTCGCGGCCCCGCAGAGTGCCCGCTCTGCGCGGCTCTGGGGGAGGGGGAGGGGAAGCCTCCCCAGCCGGGGGCCGGATCGGACGGTCTCGCGGGCCGGATGTGGCCCGTGGGCCGTAGTTTGCCCACCCCTGCTATAGAATATAGACCATGCCATTTTAAAAAACCCTAATTCCAGTGTCAAAGGAGTATAAAGTATTTTAAGGATGATGGCAAGGTCACTGAGTCTGCAGCAGAGAAAATAGGATTCTACTGATAACTCCCAGCAAAGCAGAGGAAGATATGGATTAGTGAGACACAGAAAGGAATTCCCTTACATGTATATTCATCATGCATGTGCTTGGTTTTATTTTGTATTTTGCTATCCTTGGGAGCATTGCTACTGTTGGAGGCAGAATGCTGGACCTCCTCATTAATGATCAGAGCCAATATTTCAAATTCTTTTCTCTCAAGTAAGAATCACAGACATTGTGACAGTTACTGACATCAGTCCAGGCCACACTACTCACATGTCATGTGTGGAAAACTCTTTGACATCAATAGGAATTTTGTGCTAAAGTCAAAGGTACTACAAGGTCCTAAACAACTCATTTCCCTCCTTTTATTCCATTGGGATGGATCCACTGGAAACAAAACAAAAAAACCCAAGATTTTCAGTAATAAAACTAATACCCTTACCTTGCATACACACCTGACAAGCAGCTTCATTGTGCATTGTGAAGAACAATAGGGAAATTTAGCTGTGTATGAGGTGTATAGTTATCAAGATAATAAGAACACATAGCTATCCCTTTCATCTAGATTCTTCTTCCGTTTTGTCCTTTCAAGGTTATCCCATAAAATATCCTTGTGTACTACAGTATACATCAGCAAATTCAGGCAACACGAACTGTGTACAGTAAGGACATCTGCCGTCTTACATTAACCTTTTAATAGAAAACTCATTATATCATGCTGACATTTAGGGAAACATTATATCATACTGTCAAGCATGTAGTAAGATGCAGATCATAGAAATATTTTCATCCATCAGAACAATTAAATGCCTTGTGCAGCTGAAGGTAAAACCAGAAAGTATCCTGCAGCTACCTCCCTCCACATAAGGGAATGATGTTAGGGGATTCACTGAGCTTCAGTCTCCATCATATCAAGGGTGGCTTCTCTGCATGTAAGTTAGTAAGGGAGGAATTTTAAAGAGGCCAAGAGCTGGTTACTGAGCTCTGTCAGGTTGACAGCTCTGTTTTCCCAGAGGCCCAGCCAGCATCTCTGATCTTCTGCAGACAGAATGGCTGGATCAGAACCTAGAGAAGGTGTTTGCTGCCTGTTTGGTTGTGTTCCTAACTGAACACACACAGATCTTCAAAGAGTTCGCGGAAAGTGACTGGCTTCCAGCAGCTCCCAGTCACCTCAGTCTTACTCATTAAAATCCATGTACCCTTTTTTTTTACTACATCATTGGCTTTCAAAAGCTTCTCCGTTCAATGAATACACAGTGGCATAGGCACCGACTTTACCCAGCGCCAGTGGGTGCTTGTGCCCCCCCAACCCTGGCCCTGCCCCTTCCCAACCCTTTCCCCAAATCCCCGGCCCACCTCCTCCCCTGCACGCCCCATTTCCCCTCCTACCCTTCCCTTTCAGGCTTGCCGCACAAAACAGCTGTTTCATGCAGCAAGCCTGGGAGGGAGGGAGGATAGCGGAGCAACGGCGCACTCAGGAGAGCAGGCGGAGCAGAGGTGAGCTAGAGGGCGGGGGGCATGGGGAGGGCCACAGAATGTAACCCTGTGGGGGGCAGAGGAACTGCTCTCTGCCTCAGCTCACCTCTGCCTCTGCTCCACTGCCGCTTCCTCCCCTGAGCGCGCCTCTACTCCGCTTCTCCCCGCTCCCTCCCAGGCTTGCCGCATGAAACAGCTGTTTTGCAGGAAGCCTGGCGGGGAGGGGAGAAGCAGAGCGGCGGTGGCGCGGTCAGTGGAGCAGGCGAAGGCGGAGCAGAGACGGAGGTGAGCTGGGGCGGGGAGAAGAGGTCCGGGGAGCTGCCAGTGAGTGCAGAGCACCCACCAATTTTTCCCCCTGGGTGCTCCAGCCCCGGAGGACCCACAGAGTTGGTGCCTATGCACAGTGGCCTCTAGAAAAGAACAGCAGCAGAAAAGGACGATTTCACTGAGACTGAGACAGAGAAGCTAATTTCCTTAAAGATAGTATTATTCTTTAATCCAAATTACTTTAGAACTCTTCACGTTACTCAGAATTTAATATCAAATCTCCAGCTCTAAAAGTTTTGCTCTTCTGAAAAGAGTTTTAAGAACATAACATAAGAACGGCCACACCGGGTCAGATCAAAGGTCCATCTGGCCCAGTATCCTGTCTTCCGACAGTGGCCAATGCCAGGTGCCTCAGATGGAATGAACAGAACAGGTGATCATCAAGTGATCCATCCCATATCGCTCATTCCCAGCTTCTGGCAAACAGAGGCTAGGGGCAACATTCCTGCCCATCCTGGCTAATAACCATTGATGGACCTATCCTCCTTGAATTTATCTAGTTCTTTTTTGTATCCTGTTATGGATTTGGCCTTCACAATATCCTCTGGCAAGGAGTTCCCACAGGTTGACTGTGCATTGTGTGAGGAAATACTTCCTTTTATTTCTTTTAAACATGCTGCCTATTAATTTCATTTGGTGACCCCTAGTTCTTGTGTTATGAGAAGTAATAAACAACAATTCCTTATCTACTTTCTCTAGACCTCAATCATATCTTCTGTTAGCCATCTCTTTTCTAAGTTGAAAAGTCCCAATTTTATTAATCTCTCCTCATATGAAAGCCATTCCATACTCTATTAATTTTTGTTGCCCTTTTCTGAACCTTTTCCAATTGCAATATATTTTTTTGAGATGGGGCGAGCACATCTGCACACAGTATTCAAGATATGAGCATACCATGGATTTATACAGAAGCAACATTTATTGATTTTGTAAGGGATTGATCCTGCTTTGAGTAGGAGGGTGGACTAGATGACTTCCTGAGGTCCATTCTATGATTCTATGAACATGATATTTTCTGTCCTATTATCTATCACTTTCTTAATTATTCCCAGCATTCTGTTTGCTTTTTTGACTGCCGCTGCACATTGAGTGGATGTTTTCAAAGAACTATCCACAATGACTCCAAGATCTCTTTCTTGATAGGTAACAACTAATTTAGACCCCCATCATGTTATATGTAAAGTTGGGATTATGCTTTTCAATGTACATTACTTTGAATTTATCAACATTAAATTGCATCTAGCATTTTGTTGCCCAGTCACCCGTTTTGAGAGATTCTTTTGTAGCTCTTTGCAATCTGCCTGGGTCTTAACAATCTTTAGTAATTTTGTATCATCTGCAAATTTTGCCACCTCACTGTTTACCCTTTTTTCCATATCGTTTATGAACATGTTGAAAAGCACTAGTCCCAGAACAGACCTCTGGGGGACACCAGTATTTACACCTCTCCATTCTGAAAACCGACCATTTATGACCATTTAAACAGCCATCTGTCCATATGTCTCATTTGCAGGGCAAAAAATGTGTTCTTTTACCTCCATTACTTTTTTTTTTCCAGTTCAAGTGGCAAAACTTTTGAGATCTCTGGCATTTATGCAGACAGATTTGGCAGCCTATTCACGTTCACTTGGACAGCAAGATATAATCTGAATTTGGGACTTGTGCAATAAGAATGTTACATATTATATAACTAAACATTTGTTACTAATGGATGGGATTGATGTGAACTGTGTTTATTACAAAGCTGTTTGTCAGTACGATTTACATTCTTTTCCATTGTTTTCATTTTTGTGTACTTGATCTGTTTTTTGCTCACTGTGTTCCTAACAGTTGAATTGGAGTTTTTCTGTGGTTGCATTTCTCATGTGGTAACAAATGAAATGCAAAGATCACTTCAAAGAATAAAAACAAAGAACATTTTCAAAATGATTTTGAGATTTAATCCTCCAGTAATTTAACTTGTAGGAAGCAGGGAGTGAAGCACTGAAAAGAGAACATGTTTGAATAAATCAGGATTACTTATCCATGCAAATATAGTGATCCAATTTGGGCATGCCAGCATTATAATTTATTATAACAGCATCACCTCTCTATCAAATGGACTATGATGGTTAATTCTGACTGATCCTGGAGGTTATCTGGATTTAATAGGCGTTTTCCATGTCTGTTCTGTGGTTCTAAGATTTATTGTTATTTACATAGGAAGTATCTAGTGGTTAAAGCACAAAATTATGAATCCAGTGATCTGTGTGTTATTATTGGCTTTCACACCAATTTCCCGTGCAATATTGGCCCAGTAATTTAACCAGTTTGGCCTTGATCATGCTTCCACTGATAACAGGCACAAGTCCTCTGGGCATTAATTTCCTCATCTGTAAAATGGACATAGTGGTACTTAGCACACTGGGATGCTCCAAGCTGTCATTTGTTGACATTTGTAAAGCACTTATACCAGTGCTTGGATGATCTTTTGGTGAAAAGGGCTTTAGAAGCACAAAGTATTGAGCATGGTCAGTGTGGGTGTGGTGCTGTTGACGCAGAAGATGCAGTACTTGTGCCAAGATAGTTACAACTGAAGTCATACCTGGACAGTACAGTTCTGCTACCTGCAGTGCTTTGGATAAAGACCAAATGAAGATTCAGGAGTTAAACAGTGAGGTCTCTGGATCAAGGATTGTCTTTTTGTTCAGTATTTGTACAGCATCTGGCACAATGGGGTCTGGTCCGTGACTGGATCCTGATAACACAAATAATAAATAAGCACAGATATCGTTTGGGGGTTATTGTTGAATTACATCACAAATGTTGTTAAAAATACAACCCACGTGAATAAATGGATGACCACTCCGAGTCCCACCCATTAGCATCTGTGCTCTCCTCCAGGAACTAGCTCTTTGAACTAAATGCTGACTGTATACATGGCATTTGTGAGACTATTTAGATCCTCAGTCAGAAGGTGCTGGAGAAGGAAGTGCTAGCTTCTCTTATTTCCATTAGCACCCCCGTGGCCTTTGATTTGTACATGTAACACAGGGGAATCTTTGAATGTTCTAGCCCTCACCTTTTTTCCATTTTTTTCTGCAATTTGATCACATTTGCTCATGTGCTTGGTATTTTCCAGTAAGAGTCTTAAATCTTGAGTCCCTTGTGTGGACCTTGATCATGGAATTCTGTGACCTCACAGCAGTGGATGGCCAAAATGCTCTCACCCTCATCTTTAACCCGGACCTCTGCTCAGATCAGGATGGAACATCTCACGCTGGGGTTTGCAATCTCTGTCTGTGTCAGGATCTGCTCCTAAGAACTGCTGTGCATCCTCCCTATATGACCAAAATGGGAGTTGCAGTTCCTCTGCACCTCTCAGAATCAGACCCCAATCTGTTCCAACATAAGTTTACTGGGAACAGATCCTGGGCTCCTTGGTGAATGGCCCTCACAGCCCCCCAGCAGGGCACACTCTGGGTGCACTCCCCTTGTGGCAATCATCACTGCTCATGCTGTCACCCCAATGAAACAAAACACCCACGGTGAATGACAAATAGATGCATTCTTGGGGAGATAATGAAATTCTGCGGTTGTGGAAGCGAAGTTTGCAGAAGCTGAGAAGGGCCCTTTAAAAAACGCCCGAGACAAAGGCAAGCTGCAATTTTCTGGGTTAACTGGTCTGGATGCCAGTGGAAGGGCAGAGACAGAGTTTTCTTTGTTCAAATGCCTTATGCCTCGGTTCCAGGAGAATGCCTTGTAACCAGCTTCACATTGTGTGAAGAGGCCTGGCTGACACTATTTGCACAAACGGCTCAGTTGAGTGAAGACAAAATAAGGAATTCCTTGAGATTTTGGACAGTGAGGAATCCACTGGAACAGCTGCCAGCCACTGAAGGCTGCAATTTTATTTGTATCTTGGGGATCCGGTCAGAAAATGCAATTGTGTGATGTAGTTCTTTCAGGCTGCACTGTACCTTAGATGCCAAACTCTCTCTTCAGCCTCTTTCCCCAGACTAGGAAATCTACTCTTCCTTTCAGTGCCAGAGGAAGAAGCAGGTGATACAGAGGAATGAGAGCCTGAGTTTCTGGAGAATTGTACTAAAAGCCACAGGAGTGGCAGTAAAGTCAAAAGTTGAACCAATGTCATTCACAAAACCACAGAGACATAAATGAATATCAGTCATCACTTTTCACTGCAGGGGATTATTTCAATAGAAGCAAAAATGTTTCTAAGATGTCTTTAATTCCAGCTAAACCACAGGAATTAAACATTCACCTACCAAATTTGCATGAAAACATCATGACATCATGCTAGTGCATGAGAACCTGAAAGTGAAATCCACTAAACCAAAAAAATGAAATAGTTCATTGTCATTGTCCAAAACTGCAAAATAAAAAAGGTTGAAATGTGTAAGAAATGAGTTTTTAATTAAAAGTTATCTTTCAAATCTAATAAAATAAATTTCTTCAAAAATTAATCCTTTTGATTAAAAACTTGCAGACAAATATGTTTGAATTGAAGATCAGTCCACTAGTTAACCCATCAGCCTGTACTGACACCTTTATTAATGGTTATCTTTGTACACTGAAAAGAGTACAAACCAGTTTGTGCTGCTCCTTGAAGTGTCTTAGTGCTGGTTCATAATTTGTTAATGCTGAGTGCCTAGTTCTATGCTCTAACCATTCTACAGTCCTCTCACTCATCATACGACTTTGTAACATAATGAGTGGAGAGGTAAGGTCAGGTAGTGAAGAAAAACAGTACTCCGGACCCTCACTATAGTCTGTGAAGCTATAGCATGGGTTCGCATACTGCGTGGTCGTTGCCATGGATCCCAAATTTAAATATTTAAATAGAGATCCATGGCAACGCGTCCCCCACATTAGCGCAGGACCGCGCCTGAATCCCAAACCCTGAGCTATAGTGAGGGTCCAGTGTAATTTCTAAACAAGCCAATATGACATATCACGTGAAGTGTAAATACATTCTCCAAGGGCAGTGTTCAGTAGGCCAAAAGTCTGTTCTTAATATGACAACACTCTGTAAGTTTACGAAGAGCAGAGGCAGCTCCTGTGATACTCAGTGAAAGAGGAATCCTACAAGCTGATACAATTCCAGTTCCAGTTCTGAGTTTTTCCTCTGAATGGGATGAACAGTCATGCTGAATAGAATGGCTGCTGTATGATATTAACATTTGTCCAGCAAATGCAGAATGCAAAGCAACAAAGACATTGTCATATATGAATTAAGTCAGCGATTGAACCACAGTCTCTGGTAATCAGAGGGAAAGTGCGCTAACCTGTTAGATCATAGAGTTCCACCTTTCTTAACTTTTTCTAGCTCCTTTCTAATAAATAAGATGCTGTACAGGAACTCCTTACTTAATGCTGTAGTTATGTTCCTGAAAAATGTGACTTTAAGCGAAACGATGTTAAGCAAATCCAATTTCCCCATAAGAATTAATGTAAATAGGGGAGGTTAGGTTCCAGGGAATTTTTTTTCACCAGACGAAAGACTATATATAGAGAGAAGTGACAAAGAGTCCTGTGGCACCTTAAAGACTAACTAAAGTATTGAAGCATAAGCTTTCATGGGCTAATACCCACTTTGTTGGATGCATGCATCAATACTTTACTTTAAAGTGCCACAGGAC
>ML677358.1:6011076-6050182 GCA_007922305.1 Dermatemys mawii
CACACACACACACACACACACACAGTATAAGTTTTAAACAAACAATTTAATACTGGTACACAGTGATGATGATTGTCAAGCTTGGTTGAGGTGGAGGAGTCAGAGGGTAGGATATTTCCCAAGGAATACCTTACTGCTAAATGAACTAGCAATTGGCAGAGCCCTCAAGGGTTAACTCTCACAGAGAGACAGAGACACACACTGTGTGTGTGTGTGTGTGTGTGTGAGTGAGTGAGAGAGAGAGCGATTCTCCTTTAAGTATGCCGACTCTTAAGTACACTGCCTTGTTAATTAGATCAGCTTGCAGAGACCAGCTGCTGCCAGCCAGTTCCCTCCCTCGTGTGTCCCCCTGCTCTATGGCAGATGGGGTAAACGGGGTGCAGGAGCAGGGGGGAGGGAGACACCCTGACATTAGCCCTCCTTTCTCCTCCCCTCCCCCCCGCAGAGCAAGTAGGAGTGTCGGGGAGCAACTCCAAGGTAGAGGGCAGGAGCAGCACATGGCAGTGAGGGGAGGGACAGCTGAACTGCCTGCAACTGATAGCCTGCTGGGCAGCTGCTGAACAGGGAACTTAGGGGAGAGGGGAGCTGATGGGGGGGCTGCTGGTCCACCCTGGTTCCAACCACCCACCAGCTAGCTGCAATGGCCTGCTCTTCCTGCAAGCAGTGGACACAGCAGGCGGCACCCAAAGGATGTTAGAAGGGAGCATTGCACAACTCTAAACGAGCATGTTCCCTAATTGATCAGCAACCTAAAAACGAAACAACATTAACTGGGACGACTATAAGTGAGGAGTTCCTGTATATTATAATATGCAATTCTTTTACTTATGCCACTGAAAGATGCTTGACTAACAATCTGAAGTCCTCCTGCAGGACAAGTACAGTACAAGCAGAAAAACTTCTACTACATTGCACATTATGCCTCAACTCTAGCCTAATCGTATACATGCAATACTTCGCCTTTCAGCTGTGGTTGCCAATAAGGGTGCCAGTTGTTGACAACTATAGGTACCTGTCTGCTAGGAACAGGACTGGAGAATCGTCTCACATTGATCTAACATCCGTCAAGTGATAATACCATGGGTCACTAGAGGGTTCAAACAGCAGTAACCTGCCCAAGGATTCCTGAGCCCTTTCACACTGTGCAATGCAGAAGAAAGCCAAGATCCCTGTCAACAAATTTGGTGTGAGCAAATGTCACAATGTGACATTTGGCTAGAACATCTGGACATTTGGCTCCCTGATAATTCAGTAATCTCGGTGTGATTGTGGTGAATGCCCTGGCACAGGTTTAAAGTGTATGCATATGGCAAGGCAGAGAGACAGCTGCTAACTGTCAATACAAGTGACACTGTAGTTCCTGTTCAGATGCCAGCATGTAATGGACTATAAAATGTATAATCTAATCACAGAACAATGAAAAAAGACAAATAGAATTACCCTGCTCTGGTTTGTAGAACAAGTGCTTTGCTTAGAAATCACGAGGAACTAGGTCATCTTAATGAGAAACATCATTGTTTCCTGTCACTTTCCCCACATATCCTCAGTACCTTTCCAGAGAGGCCCAACTCTGCTCTTCTTTAGCTGCTCTAAACCAGGAGTGACTGAGGATCTGTTCCAATGGAATTACTCCAGATTTATATTGGTGTAAATGAGAGCAGAATTTGACCCACATGTTTGACCGTGAAAGATCAAAGATTCTACATACCCTGCAGAAGTGTCTGCGGATTCCTCTAGGAGGGTCTCTAGTGGTTAGAGCAGACAATTAGAAGGAAAGAGTCCCTGTGCACACCTGCCTACCCTCAACCTTCTGGGGAACATCTCAGGCTGTCTTCAAATGTCAGGACTTGGACACCGCTGCTATCTCTGCACCTAGAAAGTGACATTGAATGTGATGGGGGGAGAGAGAGAGAGAGAGAGGAGTCCTATTAGAGAAGTTGCAGCTCTTAAGCACCTCAGCTGTCTGAATTCACATGATGTAAGAGTATATTAGTTGTCTGATTATTAAAAAAGAAGACAAAATTAAATGTCTTTTATGCCAATCATTTCCCCCAGATAGCAAAAAGAAACCAGGGCATAGGGATGGGAACTGGTGTCAGCTGAGGGGACACAGGATTTTCAGTTTCTCCTGCAGGCTGGTAGTGGTGGATCTTTGCGACTGACTCATTGCGTGACCCTGGACAGCTCAAGTCACCGATCTGTGCCTCAGTTTCCCCCTTACCAGGACACATATCAGGGGTACCAAAGGGGGTTGCATTGACTGAGGCTTCAGAGGGGCGTTGAAGTTTCATTAATCAGTATTTACAAAGTGCATCAAGGCCCTCAGCTGTAGGACAATGCAGATGTGCCAGCTATTCTTTTTTGCAGCAAGCAGACTTTTGAGCACCGTGACGAAAGGGAACCTGAAAAAGCAGATGGAGCTCTTTCACCAGCGTGAACTCAACAGAAAAATAGCAACATCAGATGTGCTATTTAAAAGAAGTCATTGAATTCCAGTTATTTCTGGAAGTGCTTTCACTTGCCTGGGAGACAGTAGCTGTGCACAGAGCTCTCCCTTGTGGTAAAAGCTATGACTAGCCAGATAGAAGCTTTTAGACCAGAATGTGACCATCTTCGGAGATTCCAAGGCCAGGAGAAAGTCAGATCTTGGCTGACCTCCTCCTGTGTAGCACAGGCTCATAGAACAGCCCCAAATTAATTCCTAGAATTTAGCTTTGAGAAAAACATCCAATCTGGATTTAAAAGTTGCTTGAGATGGAGAATCCACCATGACTCTTGGTAATAGCTAATTACCCTCATGATGAAAACTTTACACCTTATTTCCAGTCTGAATTTGTCTAGTTTCATCTTCCAGCCATTGGATTATGTTATGCCTTTCTCTACTAGAAGGAAGAGCTCATAATTAAATATTTGTTCTCCTGTGTAGATCCATATCAACTGTAATCAAGTCACCCCCTTAACTTTCCTTTTGCTAAGATAAATAGATTGAGCTTCTTGAGTCTATCACTATGGGTATATCTACACAGGGGATAAAAGACCTGAGGCACAGCTGTGGGTGGCCCATGTCAGCTGACCCGGGATTGTAGAGCTTAGGTTGAGGGGCCGGAGAATTGCTGTGTAGATGTTTGGGCTCAGCCGGGAGCCCAGGCTCTAGTATCCTCCCTGTCATGGGGTCCTAGAGCTGGGACTCCAGCATGAGCCCAAGTATCTACACAGCAGTTTTCCAGCTCCACAGCCCCATAAGCCTGAGGTAGCTGCCCCAGGCCAGCGTGCGTCTTTAATTGCTGCGTGGACGTCCCCTATCAGCCATGTTTTCTAATCCTTTAGCCATTCTTGTAGCTGTTCTCTGATACCGTAAGGTCCATTTTGTACAAAGCCAGTAACACATCACAAACTTTTCCAAATGTGCTTTAAAAGCATCATTTTACACGCTGTCTTTGGACTATAAGATGCAGCCCATCCGTCAGCCCAAAATTTGCCTCAGAAATTGGGCATTATCACTATTTATCATGTGATCTGACAGTATATTAAGCTGAGCAAAATTTCCTGGCGGCCAAAACAGAGTTGTCTGCCTCATTATCTTTCCTTGGCTGACGCTGTGTCTCTGGGACACATAATATTTCTGTTCAGGGCAGAGACAGCAATGCCTCAGCTTTCTGCAGTAGGGAGACAGCGAATATTTTACACACACACACACACCCTCTGCTCAGGTGATAGGGCATGAAAAGGTCTAAACTGAGCCTGAGTTTCTCCTTGGAAATGACTCCAGGTGCAAATTGTGTATTGACCAAGGAAGCTGGATTCCACAGCCAAAATGGTTTCTTGGACTTCTTTGAGCTGCACAGTGATAGAGCCCTCCCTGGAGATTCAGAGGGAACTGGGTCAACTATTCTGATCTCTTCTCTGTGTAGTTTTAGCTGGGGGTGGTGGTGCAGGGAGCAATGCTCCCTGAAGATGACAGCACTAGGGGTCAGACACAGTTCTGGAAAAGCCCTACATTAAATTAATACAAAGACCAAACCAAAAGCCAGTCTCCCTACATTTTCAGCAGCCTTTCTGCTGGACTCTGCAGCCATTGGCATGATTCTCCATCAAAGCCAGAACCAGTACAACCACCATCCAACCCCTGCCGCTTATTGAGACTGGCTTTTCATCTGGTCTTTGTATTAATTCTGGCTGTGCACTTCACACTGTGATCCTTATCCTCCTCTGTGCTCTGTGAAGCCTAAGCACACACTGGTGGCCCCATCCTGTGAGATCCTCCACTGCCATGGTGGTCAATGCTCAGAATAGCGTGAGAGCCTGAGGCACTCACACTGGGCTTAAGAATTGCCCAGAAACCTGGAAGGAGTTGGGGAGAGGCTCACAGGCAGGAGGGAGAGAGGTATTTGGAAGGCATCTCTCAGGCCCTTAGCGTGACTCCCTTTTGTTTAGATGAGAGTTGTATCCACCGTCTGAAGGCCACAGCTTTCATGGGAGTGACTGGTCACTGGTGCCACTCACAAGACACTAGAAAGATAGACATGGGTCTGAGCTGCCTGATCTAGAACCAGGTGTGGATGTTTCCAAAGTGCAGGGGAGAATCGATGTGGGGGTTGGGCACAGGCTCTTCTCTAGAGAGAACGGTCCCAGACCCCCCCACATCAGCTGCATTTCAAAGAGACCAATTGGGGGATCTCAAGACAGGAGAACCCCTGTCCCCTGCAATCCCGCATGCTACAGATCTGCCTAAGTCCTTGCACGTGGTGGGGATCCAAGAGAGCAGGCGGCTGTTGCCTTCCAGCCAGCCTGCTCTCCCCTCCCAACCTATCCACACATTCTCCAGCAATGGAGCCCCGGTGTCAGGAACTCTGCTCCTCCCTTCCCCTGCACATGCCATGAACTCCAGCAGCTCCTCCCGCAATGCTATTCCTGTGTTCCTGTGGCCTCCCCAGCAGCTCTGCTCCCTACAGAAACTCTGTCCTTTTACAGGGTTCTCTGCCCCTTCCCTGGACACCCACCCTGGACACCCTCCAGTTCCACACCTGTCTTCCTGCAGCAGCTGCACACCAGGTCCTGAGAGCCTCATCCCACAGGCCTGCCTGCTGCCTCTCATCCTTCCTCCCTACCACCTCACTCACAGGCCCCAGAGCCCCTTACAGGGACTCTCTGCTCCTTCCTCTCCCCTCCTCCCTGCAGTCACTGCCCCCAGGGAATGTGTGTGCATGAGCGATGGGTGGGGTCGGGAAGAGCGTGTGTGCATGGGGGGTACAGGTGACAAGCTGTGACTTTCCTCCTCAGGAATTACTGCTATTATTAGAGAGAGAGAGTGAGAGAGAGAGAGAGAGAGAGAGAGTGAGAGAGAGTGTGTGTGTGTGTGTGTGTGTGTGCGCATACACAGAAAGGGAGAAGGTACACAATGAATGGGGAGAGCAGGGGTGTGTAGAACAGGAGGAAGGAAGCCTGAGTTCCATTAAAATCTTCTAGAATGTGAGACGCTAAGCATGGGCCCGACCTTCTCTTCACAGTATTCCCACAACTCCCCAATTCACCCTCCTCTTGTTCAGCTGTTAATGGACCTGTGTGAGCAAGAGATGCAGTTCCACAAACACTGCTGTCTTTCACAAACTCCCTGTCTTTCAAAACCTCCAACCTCTGACAAGGGTCTGCCAGCTCCCTGCTCTCTGTGTGACTGAACAGCTTCACTTCCTACCCCTGGTATTTCAGGCAGCAAACGGGTAGGATCACAGAGCCAAGCAGTGCAGCTTGTTAGACTGCAGGTGCCAGTGTTTGACAAGTTGTTGACTATTAGTCCTTTCTCCCTTCCTCTCAAGGAATGGCCTGTCAGATATTTGCCTTTGGCTTCTGCACAGCACTCCTGTCAGCAGGAAGCTCAACCCATGATGAGTGTATATGACCCTGGGAAGTCTTGAGTGCCCACAACACCTACTGAGATCACCGATTGAGTACTTCGCAGGATCAAGTCCAGCAGCCACCCATTCTTAAGGCTGCTGCAGTATGCCTAGCACATTTCTATGTTCCCCCTCCCTCCAGCCACTTCCCAGCACATGTGGATTTCCTTGTGTGAAACCAGTTTCACAAACCCTCTCATATCATTTACAAGAACTCAAGCAATCCTGCTTCAAATGAGGGCCTGCAGTATGCATAGTACACAGATTTCAGAGGAGCAGCCGTGTTAGTCTGTATCAGCAAAAACAACGAGGAGTACTTGTGGCATCTTAGAGACAATTTAACTGGGTACAAAAATACAAAGCAAAACCGGTTTATAGTGAACTGGCAAATAAGGAAACTCTATGTGGAGGAAGAACAAGTCCCAGGGCGATGTACAAATTGCAGTTCCACTCATCACAAACCATTTCTGACCACAGCACAGCTGTTCGGGGAGAAAAATGGCTTTGCTGCAAGAGGGTTACACCAGACAATGGGAAGGAATCAGTGAGAACACAATTCCTAACTGAGAAGCTTTAAAGCCCATCATCATGGCAGCTGTTCAAAGCTCCCTGGAGCCCTCCTAGCACATGGGGGAGGCAGACTGGATGAAATCCATGTCCTTTCACCTGGGCTCATGTCCAGCCCCAAAATAACTCTTGTGCCAAGTCCAAAAAAAAGATCACATGAGAAGGGAAAAAAGTAAAGCAAATGATTTTCCTTATTTTCTTAGTTTGTCCTACGTAGGCGCCAGTATAGAGACCTGAGCTTCCAGGGGCTTCACTACCTCAGAGTCCCACCTCCACCTGCTCCGTAATGGATGCCAGATTTTGACTGGGACCCGGCAGCGAGCTGGATTTGTTTGTGAGCTTGGAGATACTATTTTCATTTGGAGCCCTTTTCTGTGTCTCTCCTTTCAGGATCCTCTTGGCCTTCAGTGAAGAAGACTGATCTGGGAAAGGGCCCCCCGGTCCCAACACAACACTTAACCACCCCATAGGCAGGTCAACAGTATCGCCTCCTTTAGGAAAACGCTCTTCTTTAGCTGTTGGAAGGAACTCCCTTCCTCCCACTGCTCCAGCCCCCCTTGCTCCTACTTTTCGGCAGTGTGTGCTGACCAGAGCAGAAAACAGTCTGAAAGTGCCTGAGCCAGATCACCAAGGTGAGTGTTACAGGACCTCAGCCTCATCAGGGGGCTTCTGAACTCTTGGGTTCCCTATAGGGCATCCTGCCTTGGCACAATGGTCCATTGGCTTTGATGTTTGCTTCCCCCTCTCAGATGGTCTGCAGTGTGGTTTTTTGTGATTATTGAACTCCCACTGAAGCTTACAGGCTGAGCTGGGCGTGTATTGCAGAGGGAACAATCTTGATCTCTGTGCTTCACATTTGCTCTGCGCTGCGGCAGAAAACTAGGATTTCTAAGAGCGCGGAGGCTCGAGAAGGGGGATTTCTCCATTTCATGCTCGTTTCCAGGTTGAAGCTGCCTGAATTACACTTGCTGAGCAATTTGACCATTATAGCTCCAAGGAGAATATGAAGCCAAGCCCTATTACGTGGGGGACACCGTATGTGTCATTTTAAACAGCTCTGCCGGAAACCTATATAAGGTGAAATAGTTTCTGTTATTGCTTCTTCCTGGTTTTATTTTGGGGGTGGGAGTGAGTGAAAGCTGTGTGGCCAAACCACATACTCCCTGTGTTTGCGTGAGAAAGAGAAAGCAGGCAATCACACCCACTGCTTCCTGGAGGGACAAAGTGGCTCTTTAGTTCAGTGTTTACTGTATTTCCAAAGAGCCCAATAAAAAAGTACAGTATTTATGGGTTGCAGAGAAGCGTCCATATGGCTGAGCATGTCAGGAGGAGGGTTTATTGCTGATGCCTAGGGCAGGAGCTAGCCACAGGAAGAGGGTTGGGAAGGGTAAAATAGTCCTGCAGTGCAGTGAGGATTTTGCAATGTGTCGGAATAGGAGAGGCTGAGGGGAGTGATGTTAAATGTAAATTCTTTACGCATATGCACACATACATGTGTGCAAACACACCCATGCTTTCTGTACCTTGGGGTATAGACAGATAGTAAGAAGGCAGTATAGAACAGGAGCTTACTGATAGCTTAGGACAAGTTATTTCTGACCTTACTGACTGTCTGTCATTGATTGACGGCACACAGGCTGCTCAATGTGCTCAGAACTCCAGGCTGGTGAATATTCGCCTGTCCTACACTGGTGCATGCTGTTGCTGTTTGCTGTTAGATGGCTGCTATATTCCACGCCAGAGGTGGCAGTACTTCAGGAGTAGAGGACATGATTCCTGAATACAGTGTACAGAGTTAATAATATCTGCAAAACAATTTGGGATGAATAGTGCTGTACTACACTATTACTGTAGGGGCAGATCCAGAAGTTCTCACTCAGTCAAATCTCCCATTGTGGGCAAGGGGTATGGTAAGAACAGAGTAAAAGTTAAGAAAAGACTCTGGGATTTGGCAACAGTCTTAAGTGAATGAATCAGTTTCTTGTGTTTACCTGAGTAACTTCCTATTCTGTGCTACTGATAACATCTATAAGATACACTGAGAGCTGGAGAGATGAACAGATGCCAGGGCAGGGAAAGGTTTGTAGCATCTACATTCAGTTCTAACTCATTTTTAAACAGCATTTAATTAAAATGTGTCAGCTAACATTTTTGTTAGTCAACAGAAAGGCACCAGTGTATTTCCAGCTAGGACGGGATTTCCAAATTCTTAGGCCATGACGACACAAAGAATAAAGGTATATTTTAACTATGTGTTGGCTAACACTTGTTGACTAACACACACTGAAATCCTAGTGTAGACAAAGCAAAGTGTAATTTTAACATGTGTTAGTTGGTCAAAACCCCTTGACCAGCTAACCTGTTAAAACCAGTTTGTCTTGGCTATAGTAGGATTTAAACGTTAGCACACACGTTCTCCCTAGAGGAGGTGAGGTCACAGAGAACAGCAGCTTTCATGGAATTTCCAGTGCTATTATTCGCCTGAGGAAGCTTATCCCCTTGGGACTTCCAGCCAAATTTGTCAGGCTAACGAGCTTTAGAAAATACAGGGGAGCAGCAGAACTTCTGGATACTTCACCAAGCTTCAACTCTCTTGAAGCCAACCTATCCCTAACCTATCCCAGTAGTATCCTGGGAATGCCTCCATCACAGCAGCACCTTCTTCCACAGAGTCCCTTCCCATTCTCTGCCACCTGGGCTGCTTGAAAACAAAGGCCTGGTCTACATTACAGAGGGAAAGGGGAGGGCGGTATCGATCTAAGATACGCAACTCTTGGTGCAGTGCAGTTCCGGAGTCGATGGGAGAGTGTTTGGCAGTCAATTTATCACATCTAGACTAGATGCAATCAATCGACCCCCGATGGATTGATCACTGCGCGCCAATCCGGCAGGTAGTGTAGACATACTCAAAGAAAGAGAAAACCACACATTAGACACTGTACCACTGGAGAGTTCCTACCATCTGCAGTCGTGCTTCTCAATTGGACGTTGCTTCAGTCCTCGACATTCCAGTCAGGCAGAGTGGTCTCCCTCTGCACCCGAGAGGGAGGAACCATTTCATTTCCCGTAGTGGGTGCAGCTAACTCGGCCCATCCTCCTCGCAGGAAGTGCAGAGGCAGGGCAGGAAGTATAAGAGGAGGGCCCTGCAGCTCAGTTGTGAGCAGACCCAGGAAAGAGGCAGATGTCCCTATTAGATAGCCGAGCCCTTTGTGAGGTCCATGAGTGGCTGCAGAGACGATCAGAGCCCTACTGGCCCAGGAGATGGAAGGACCTGGGGAAATGCCGAAGGAAGCACCATCCGACTGTGAGCCAGAGCCTGGCAGTGGTGGCATAATGCCAGAAGAGTTGGATAGGAAGTAGCTCAGGGAAACCAGGCTATGGTCTGATTGTGTTGCCCAGACATGAGGCAGCAATCTTATGTTTCCCCATTGATCCGTGGTGGGATAACTCGCCACTGCGAGCATCCTGGGCTGGGACCTGGTGGAGTAGGATGGGCCTGGGTCCCCATCCCTGTCGCTGCCCCGCACCTGGAGCTGGCTGCATACTCACCTAGGCCAGAAGGCCTGCACCTGACTGTTGTGGTTTGTCCCAGCCAGGAGGCTGAGGGCTATAGATTGTTTGCTTGCTGGGCCCTGCACAGAGGGCTGGAGCCACAGGTTATCATTTCTTGCCCCGCCATGAGGCTGTGGGTCAAAGACTGTGGAATTACTCAGGAGGCCTAAACCCTAGATGTTTGGTGGATATTGCAACCAGGGGCTGGAGCTATGAGCCAAAGGGCTGTGTGCTGGGTCCTCTGGTGGAGATTGGAAGAGGTCCGTGACCACAAATCAGGGCACCCCGACGACATCTCGCCTTCTTCTGTGCCGAAGAGGGAGGAACCATTACACACTCAAAAGTGCCAGTTTGGATGTGTGCATCGAGATAAATGAACCTGGAATTTGATAAAGGTTGGAACCTTGCCCTTGCTAAACAGCCAATAAAAGAACCAAATGCATAAAGACATGAGGCAAAGAGCTGGGAAGAAAAAAAAAATCCTCCTTTTCCTTCAGCCGTTTTTCTGATTCTATTTCATCACAATCTACTGTTTCCTTGGCAATGGAAGCCTCAAAATAAACAGAAGCTTGGTAGGCTGTGTCCCGTCATCCATTCAGTTTAACCATCTGCCCAGAAGAAAACCTTTTTAACGGGATTTACCTAAGTCCTGCTGCAGTGCTGGCTGACTGCTGCAGTTGTGCATGCAGATCAAACCGGTCACTTGCTCTCCGTTACTAGTCCGCTTGTCTGTCAGGTGATTGTGTCAAATTTATTTTTAAGCTCTGTCTTCTTGTGGTATGTGTGTGTGTGTGTGTGTGTGTCTATCAGTACACAAGGCCGTGAGGCTGAAAGCAGCTGAAGAGTTAGAATAACCCAGCCGCCTCCAGTTCATCCAGAGCTTTCTAGCTTCCCTGCTAGTACCCTCTTTGGAATGATTTCAACAATCTGATGTACATGTTGCGGCTTGTCACCTGTCTGCAGAGCTGCAGGAGCAAGGGAACAGGAAAAATCCTCCGCACAGAGGGAGAACTGCAGCAGCAGCAGCGTGGAACTGCACCGGCGTCGAGCGGAGGTGAAACCTGCAGCATTGCTGACACTCCTCCTTTCCAGTGCGACAGCAGCGGAGTTGCCTGTCTGACGCAGACCCAAGCCCCAGAGCTGCCAGCCGCCCCTCTCTCAGGAGCACTGTGCTGCAGGTAAGCTACCACCATCCCATGAGAGAATCAGAGACAAGGCTGCAGGTTGAGGATGCTTAGTGATGTGTGTGAAGGGGAGCAGGAGGGGAGAGATGGAGGAGGAAGGTTGCAGGAGAGGATGCTGTGATTCCTGTACATGCTCAGGCTCTCGGGAATAACGACATCTGCAAATCTCCAGGGCTACAGCTAAGTTTATACGATGGCAGAGACTGTCCCCCAGCATACCCCTCCTCATCCTTCACATTTCAATAGCACACATTCCATCCCAGAGCCTGTCTACAGCCGGGAAGCACGCAGCCACCTCTGGAGGGAGAGCAGACAGCACACTGTACAGCGCTGGGGGTGGGGGGATTCCGGCCAAGTAAACCGCCCCAGTGCTTACAAAAAGCACCCTGGGACCTTTAAAGGCCACTCTGAATAGACAGGACCGTGATCTCATCTGAACACCAGACATGCAGTAAACGGCGCAGAAGGCAATTTATCTAGCCCAGGAGGAGGGAAATTGATCCGGTCAGAACAACAAGTAGTTCCTGTGAGTCAGGCGATTTCAGCACTGATGCTTATACCAGGAAATAATCGTCTCTGATAACAAGGGCCAGGATGAAGCGTTAGAGTCGGATTCTCAAAAGTGCCTCCGTGACTTAGGACCACAGCCCTCTTGAAAATCACTGGCACTCGTGCTCCTTACTCACGTGAGCACTCTTGAAAATCACAGCTGAGTCTGTAGTGGGCTGGAGCCACCGGCCCCAGCTGAGCAAAATGCTACTTGGTAGGATGACCAGATAGCAAGGGTGAAAAATCGGGACAAGGGGTGGGGGGTAATTGACACCTATGTAAGACAAAGCCCCAAACATCAGGACTGTCCATATAAAATCGGGACATCTGGTCACGGTACTTCCTGGAGCTCTCACGGGCACAAGGGGGGCAGGCCCTTTTCACCCCCTCTACTGGTGTAATAAATGACTCTCTCAGAGGCACCAGTTTAGATTTTGGGGGACAGGGCAACTTTAACAGGGGCTACTTAGGCTACTCTAGTTTTTTTGCTGATAACTTAGAAATTAGCTGACAGGAGCACTGTATCTAATTCTTATGTAAAGAAAGAAAACTATATACACAAACAACAATTAAAGGTATATTTTAGGATTACTTATAAGTGTAGAACAGAAAAACACATCTGAAAAGTAGAATTCTTCCAACCTCCATCCGTGTATTGTAGATGAGTGACTGTTTCAACTCAAGAACTAGTACCGCAAGCCAATACATTTCCCACTGAAGTGAAGAATACCATGAGGTGTTGGATTATGGGATTTGTAGGAACAGGCTGGGAAAAATCAGGAAGATGAACATTTGTGTGACTGCCAAATTTCTACTGCATTACTAGCTCAAAAGTCACTTAATAACTAGCCCAAAAATAACCCTATTTATTGAAACAAAAAATTTTTTAAACAACATATCAGGCTATATACCTTTAAAAAGAATCACAATCTAGAGTATAATTAAATGACGGATGTAGGGTGACCAGATGTCCCAATTTTATAGGGACAGTCCCAATTTTTGGATCTTTTTCTTATAAAAGCTTCTAATATTCCCTCCCAACGTCGCAATTTTTCATACTTGCTGTCTGGTCACCCTAGATGGATGTTAGTAGCATGGATCTATAATGAACAAATTTTGGCAGCCAAATCTTACAAATTGTTCAGATTTGTTTGGGTTTAATTTCAGGGAAAGTTTTATACAAATAGTTCTGACAAATACAAAGGATTAAGTTGGAAGGAGGTTCCTAGTAAGTAAGGATTGGGGAGAGTAAATATCACCTCAGTGAAATTCACAGATGGCACTCAGGGTTGTGAGACTCTGCCACATCTTTGGAAACATTAAAGAATTAGAACAGGAGATATGAATATTTACCAGCTGGAGGAGGAGATACAGCAGACGGCTGCAAAATGGCTGCCTGAGGGCAGCAGTTGAAGGCCAGCAGCTCCTCAAAAGGTATCTGGGGAAAAGGTCCTAGAAAAGTGCAATCCCACTCATCAGAGATTTGGTGAAATCCAGGCACTCACAGAGGAATCCGTGTTTCTGCATCACAGCCTATGGACCTGACCTGACCCAAAGCCCACTATAGACAAAGGAAAGACTCCCACAGACAAGTGGGACTAAATGGTGGAATAACTAGTCTCCATCCTCTCGTTCACGATTTTCACTTTTGCTATCTGGTCACCATAGTCACAAGGGGTTCCTCCTGCCTTTTTAACATATCAACTTGTGAAGGTGAAGGGCCAGATCATGATGCAATCTGCAGCAAGCATCTTCAGACCTTCCTGCCATCACTCCCTCTGCGTGTTTGTTTAAGGAATGAAAAAATGCTGCCAAGGCTCCTGGCTCTGCCAGATACTCCTCTGCATTCTTGTCTGCTGAGCAAAGAATAGGTCAGTCAGGGGATGGGGGAGAAGAGTGAATGGCTCCCAGCAGGTGGTACAAAACTTGGGCTGGCAGGGTCCCCCTAAATGGCACCCCTGGACTCTGCCCCCATCCATTTATTCCTGAGCAGCTGGTGCCCTTGGCAGCAGTCGCTATACTCTAGAGCGCACAGGGGCTGGACCTGTGGCCAACTCCTACAAAATGGGTGTGGGGTGAGGGAGGCCAACTTGTGCAGCTGTGCAGGGACTGGCCACAATTAATAGCGTTAATTAATGTTTAATAATGAACAGTGAAGAGGATTTTCTACTGTCAGATTCTAAGTTCCGGGAGCGAGGCAGGAGGATGTGAGCAAGAGGCTGGGATGGGAACAGAAAGGCCATGGACTATGAGGTGAAGAGAGAACATGAGAAGAACAGGGGCAAAGTCACAGTGTCACACAGTTGGGACAACAGGGCTGGAGAAAAGAAAACAGTGGAAATGGGACAGAGAAAGGCGGAGCAGGGAGGAGATATTACTCATCCAGGGAAGGGGAAATGAGAAGCAAAAGATGAAAACAGTGGAGTGAAGGGAGAGGAAAATAAAGTGGAGACAGATCGAATGTGACCGGGAGGGTTGGGAGTGGGAAAAGGAAAACTGAGAAAGACTAGTTTATGGTGAGCGAGTTTGACAGTTTGTCTCTGCGTGTTTTGTGATAAGGTGGGGTGGCTATTTTGCACACAGAGGTTGTTGATGAATATTGCAGGCTGCTGTGGATTCTGTAGCTAGTAAATAGGGGAAAGGGCAAAGAAAATAAGCTTCACCAGAATGTACACTGCACCCGCCTGCAAGTGGGGACTTTGTTTCAAGAAACATTCAAGCAGCTCTTTCTCCCCAGTGTTAGTAACTCCACATGCACTCCAGCCCAAGGAGCGGGGCTCTACTCCTGCAGCAGAAAGGGGCTGATGGTGGCAAAAGTATTTCTCCCTCCCCCATTCTTTTATTGCTAAAATCCGTTGAATTTGGGCTGCAGGGTCCCCTAAAATTGATCTTGTTGGCCCTTCCCAAACTCCTAATGCCATGCCAGACCAAGCTGCAGCAGTGCAATGAGCCAAAGCAAGAAAAAAAATGGTTTCTCCAGTACTGTTTCATCAGAGCAACCTGGGTAGCCTGGAAGCCTAATAACCCTTGGAACGGTCACCTATGCGAAGTACACACAATCTACAGAAACATCTCTGCAAACAAAAGTATAAATTGTAATTGGTTTCAAAGGGCAAGACTCTTCTTGGTGATAATAAGGAGCATAATGCTTACCTGTTTTCCCTGTAGTACTGGGTTATTTCCTCTTCCTCCAGCCACATAAATATGATTCAGCTGTTCAGAATACAGACTGAATACGTGGAGTGGATTAAAGCTAAATTGACTTTGGATCCACCAAACTCTCCGGCCAAACATATAACTTTGGAGTCTCCTGAACACACTTTTTTCCAGCCTCACCCTTGCCCCGGGGATAGATTCTCCCTCCCATCCTCTCTAAGTGGACTCTAGCCTGCCTCCCACTCCTGAGCCCTTGCCCTTCCTCCCAAATGAAGGAGTTCAGCAAACAGCTGGCTGCATTGTCTTCCATTTCTTTATTCCATAGCAGTAAGGCTGTGATTTAGTCATGGGGATTTTTAGCAAAAGTCATGGACAGGTCATATGGCCCGTGACCTGTCCATGACTTATACGATAAATACCCATGACTAACTCTTGGGGTGGCTGCTGCTGTGTGGGGCGTGCCCCAGGGACCAGAGGGGCTAGGGCCAGTGGCACCAACTGCCAAGGGCTGCTGGAGTGGCCACTGCTTGGGTGGTCACAGGGGCGAACTGCCCAGGGTCACCTGAGCAGCAGCTGGTGCAGCTGGCCCCAGGGCCGCTCCAGCAGTGGCTGGTGTGGCCTTCCCTGGGGTCACCTGAGCAGCTGACTCCCTGAGCAGCTCTCCTCGTTATACATCACATTGTGTCCTTCTGTTAACATTAACAGTGTTTTTAACGTTCTAGCCAAGTCTTTATCCAGTGCCCACACCCTGATGTCTGAGCGCCCTTGAAACTGCAACCGTTTGTACTGCAGGGATTCAAACTCACTGCTACCCTGTTGTCACCCTTTGATACAGTATTTCGTATTTATGATTTCACTCCCACGATGGAAAGCTGGTGTCCCCAGAATAACAAGGGAGCAAATCAGTCAGCACTGGGCCACTAGTGGCAGGAGCACTGAGAAGAGCTGGGAGGGATAAACAGAGCCTGCCTCTGAACGCAGCCTTTTCAAAGGATTAGGTCAATCATTGCTAACACCATTTGTCTGTGTGAAACAGTGTGTGTTTAACTGGAACCTCCAGCATTCAGACTCAGGCTGTCTCTGCTTTATTTGAATGTGGCACTGAATGCCCTGGGGTAAAATTGCCTTTCCGGTAATGGTCTGTGTAGTTCTCCTGTTAAGCCAAATGCTGTGTCTAGCTTTGTGCTGAAACCACATAGCTGGGCTACCCTGGCTGATGCCTGCATTCCTCCCCTCCACACCCGATTGCTCCTGGGTTATTAGCGTGTGCTACGTGAGCTACCTCTAAAGGGTCATGTCCTGCTGTGCTGCAATAGACTCCCTCACACTTGATGCAAGAACTAAGCAGAGTTAATGGTGTAGATGAAACACGTGGTGGTACTGGGGCTGCTGGATAACTTAGGGGAG
Organism: Dermatemys mawii; assembly: GCA_007922305.1. NCBI lineage: Eukaryota > Metazoa > Chordata > Testudines > Dermatemydidae > Dermatemys > Dermatemys mawii. The sequence continues at coordinate 6,027,383 of ML677358.1, forward strand.
TGCTACTGGGGCATGGAGCTGGTCACCTTTAGAGTATGTGTTCCACGACAGTTGTTACCCTGATGGCCATTTGATTTCATCATCTACCAAATGTGGTGGGCTCCGACAAGTCCACAGTGGATAAGCATCCGTACAATTGGTTCCTTGATAGAAGGGCTAACAGTCGAATGGATCTGGAATGAAAACTTCTTTTGGGGAAGGGAGGGGGCTGTCAGTCTTGTCAATTTAAGATTGTCAGCTCTTTGTGGCAGGAACCGTCTCTCCTTATGTGTTTGTTCGCTACCCAGCACTATGGGACCCCAAGCGCAGTTGTGGCCTCTAGGTGCCACCCTAATACAAACACCAACTTGGGGGAAGTTATTATGAGTTCAGACATGCTGGTTTGGGTCAGACCTCTCTCTAATCTCCACCCTTCCTCACAGCCTCACTCGCTTTGCAACCCGCATCGCCTCCAGAAAGAGACATAGCTCTTCTTTTTTTTAAGTGTGAGTTCCTGTGGAATTCTCTACCGTGGTTAAAAGAAAAATTTTAAATTAACATCCAAGACCCCAAAGCAGTCACCATGTGGTGGGAAGATGCAGCAGTTGAACAGCACATAGCAGTTCAGAAACAACTGAGACTCTTAGCCAGCTGAATCTTCAGGGGTTAGCATGTAATTACCCAAATTACCTAAATTTGGAATTTCATCAAGCTACTACTGAGCCTAACACCCCCACTTTTATGAAAAGTGCTCTAAGACCTGTTATTACCACAAGTGGTCAGAGCCTAAGGCTTATGTCTTATTTCTGGGCAGTTAGCACATCTGGTATGAAAGCTTTCCTACAACTCTTTCAAACACCCACAAATGCTCAAGATGGATAGCATGCTATAGTGATGACAAACTCAGGAGAAAACAGCTCTCCTGTGATAGTCTCATTTCCTGCTAAATGGAAATAATACCATAATATCAGTTCCTATAACACACACATGTTCCAATGAATTTGTTCTATATAAACTATTGCCTCCTCTTGATTCATTCACACTTCATACAACAGCTGTATTGAAATTCAGGGATACCACTGCAAATGCATCTCACACTGAAAGTTTTCCAGTAGCTTTTTTACTAGGTGGAGAGCCATGCTTGTGCCATTCCTTACGGAAAACTGAAAGACCTGAGTGCCGAGTTCTGGGTTTCTTCTGCAACAGTTGATGTCATCCCTGACACCTAAAACTGAGGGAGGAGTCCCACAAGGTGTTAGTGAGGGCGACGCTTATTATTGGCAAACATGACACTATGAATTGGTGGCTTGGGCGGTCCGGTGAACATGAAAGGATCTGATCTCAACAGTTTAGGTTTTAAAAGAGACTGTGCATACAAGTTATACCCCACCCCTCTATTTTGTTAATGAAAAAGGAACTTAATTCACTTTTTAAAGGAGAAGCTTTCAGTTCACCTTCAAGCTCTGGTATAATGGTTTGAGTGTTGCAAAATATGCCCTTTCACCCTCCTATTGCAGTAGGATCAACACCTTGTGTTTGTTTAGGAGGCCTGTATTTCAAGGACACGGGGGTAGCATGAATTCCTCTGGGGGCCTGTATTTTGAATGTATCTGGGGTGATTTACTTTAGCCCAAAAGGGAATCTTAATAAATAATTTCACACAGCCAGTTTTCAGCTAGAGCCTGGTTTACAGTCTCGGAGGGATTATGCAGAGCACTAGAAATATGACTTTAGAATGGCTCTCCTCATGTATTTTAAATGTTTCACTGGCTGTGGCATGTACAGATAGAGTAGGGTGATCAGACAGCAAATATGAAAAATTGGGATGGGGTGGGCGGGTAATAGGAGCCTATATAAGAAAAAGACACAAAAATTGGGACTGTCCCTATAAAATTGGGACATCTGGTCACCACAGGATAGAGTAATGGGGTGGAAATTGTATAAGAGGTCACCCACCCTGATTAGGCAACTTCTTGTCTTCAGAAACCACTCTACAGCACCCCCAAGTGGGCTGAGTACAACTCTGCTCCACCTTTGTTAGCCACCACCTCTACTAAACAACTAATTTGTCTTGCAGCAGTGGTCAATTGAGGGGCCTTATTGTGCTGTACAAACACAAAGGAAACCAACTCCCCCCGAAAAGGACTTACAGTCTCATTTGCACATTTATGTTATCCCGTAGGAAAGCAAACATCATAAAATTACACCTGCTGCATATAGTAACATTTCCCAACATAAACCATGTATGAATCTGAACCAGGGAGAAGCAGAACTCCTATGGTTTGATATGGGGTAAGTAAGCACCTGATTGTGCATCCCAGTTGTCCAAATGGCTGGAGAGTCAGATCCTAACAAGGCATCAGTCAGTAAAGCTCCATTTAACCCCTGAGAAGACAATGTCACTGGAAGCAGAATAGGCTTTGTGACAAGATTTCCACTGCTTCCAGTCAGGCTGGAAGTAGCACAAATTAAGAGCCTCATGTGGACTCCTCACCCCATTGTAGATGAAACCCACAAGTGCAGAAGCCTCAAGAAAAATAATGTTTAATAAATTTTAGTGCAAATGTTTCAAACCTTTCAAAAAAGCCCCCCAAACCACTTTGTGTTTTGAGGACTGGGTGCTGGTTTCCTGTTGGTCAAATGCATCTTATTTTATCTGAACCAGTCAATTCCTGTATAATATTACTATTATTATTAAGTATTAAGCACCTTCAAGTATGTTGGGCTGGGGAATCCTAGCATGTTGGCCAACTTCAGGCATACACATGCTGAAGAATAAAAATTACTCTAGGGGAGCATTGAGAACTCTCAAGACACACAACAGTGAGTAATACTATACCTTCCAGCCCGGACAGAGAGATCAAAGGGGAGGATAGGTGCAGCTCTGCAATGAGTTTTACTATGCACATTAAAAATAAAAATATCACAGAAAGGCAGAGGCATGACTAGTTTGTTTCGCAAGATTCCATACAGATGTAAATGGCACACAGTGAAACCCGTCTGTCAGTCTGCAAGCACAGAATGCCCAGGTGGCAGGAGAGTGAGACAGGAAACCGGACCAACATACAGCTGATAATTATTAAGCCATTAAACTAAAAATCAGTTATTGCTTCGTGGTTAAAAAGGCTTATTTATTACGTACCTTTGTTTTTGCAGTTGAAGATTGTGATGTCTCTTTAAAAATGCTTTTTCATGCCTCTTCCTGCATATTTTTCCTTGTGCAAATAATACAGTCTGCTTGAGAAAGGGATAAAAGTAATTGGGTTAGAGCTCTGTGTGACGGGTTGGACACCGCTTCTGGGATTCCACTTGATGTACTGGGATTTCACTGAGCCTGCCTGCTCCACTATCCTGGGCTCCCTCTCCCTGTTTTGCTGAATTAGGCTCCCTGGCCTCTGGCAGCACACACACACAGGTGGGGACGCACCAGCTGTAGAATCACACAGAGTCTGTAAAAAGCTCCCTATGAGAAGACTCAACTAGGAAATCGCCAAGCACTCAAGTGCAGCTCCCCTCTGCAAAGTGCACCCAAAATAAAATTGTCCTGTACTATAGATAAATCTATACAAAGTAAGCTCATAAATCCGCCCCCTCCCTCAATGTGGAGGAAGATATGCACAACTTCTTGCCCCACCCCGTTAGAAATTGTACAAACTAGGTTTAATAATAAACAAGTTTATTACCTATAAAAGGCAGATTTAAAGTGATTATAAGTGATAGTGAGCAGAACAAAGCAGATTACCAAGCAAATAAAACAAAACACGGATACTAAACTTAAGATCTTAAAGAGACTAGTTTCAAGAAGCAATTTCACACCCTAAATTTTGTTTTAGGCAAGTTGCAGAGTTTCTGTAGCTTAGAGTTCCAGTTATTTCTCTTTACAAACTGGACTGCTGTCTTAGGGTATGTCTACACTGCCCGCCGATCTATAGGAGATTGATTTATCACGTCTAGTGTAGACGTGATAAATCAATCCCCAAGCGAACTCCCCGTTGACTCTGGAACTCCAACTCTGCGAGAGGTGGAAGTGGAGTCGATGGGGGAGCAGCAGCGGTCAACTTGCCGCCATGCGGACAGCCAGGTAAGTCAACCTAAGGTACGCAGACTTCAGCTACACTATTCATGTAGCTGAAGTTGCGTATCTTACGTTGACACCACTCTTCCCCCAGTGTAGACCAGGCCTTAGTCTGGACTCAGCCCTTGTCTTTCCCATTGCTCAGTTCCTTTGTCTCTTCAGGTACTTTCAGCAGTCTGTCTTCTTGGACAGGAAGGCAATGGAGAAGAATCTTGTGTGCCTTACTCCCCAGCCTTAACTAAGATTTACATAAGGTAGGAATCTTTTGTTTCTCAGTCTTGACCTCCCGCTTCTTTCAGGGGAAAATTACTAGAAGTCCAAGATGGTGTTTAGTACCAGGTGACAAGACCACCTGACCTAATAGCGTCACAGCTACATCCCAGGACGCCTCTCAGGAAGGAGAGAGATTAGTATCTTCAAAGTCTTATTGTCTCTTCCTAAAGGCCCATCAAGGCTGATGGTCTGTTGTCTGGGGGGTGTTTCCCAATTACAAACCCAGTTGTAATTGTTACATAGTCAATATTCCTAACTTTAGATACGGAAAAGATACATGCATACAAATTGGATAATCACGTTCAGTAAATTATAACCTTTCCAATGATACCCTACAAAACCCATCATGTCTAAAATAATTTCAGTTATGCCATCTCCATAAGCATATTCCCATAAAGAATATGGGGTGTAACGTCATACTCTGCATCTAAGAAGAATCCAGTCCAACTCCCACTGAGTTCAGTGAGACCTGGATTCAGCCCAAAGTGTGTCAATCCCTATGTAAGATAGGGAAAGTGACATCTTCTAAAATGACTCAAAGAATTTCTTTAGAAGGACCTGTATTGCCTTCTTATAATGTGCCTGCTCTTATAGAGAGGAATGGAATTCCCCAAGTCTACATTTCCCACTCAGCATGGTGCATTAATTTCAATACAAATACATTCCATGCTTTAGCACAGGCAACATTTAAAAGCATCAGTTCTGATAATTTCTCCTACCACAGGTCACCAGCAGAACAGGGGTCATATAGTGGCTTGTACACTACAGTAAACCCATTGCTTTAAGAACATTCATCAGCTTGCGGCATCATAACCCAGTCATTAGAACAGGAGGCTGGGAGTGAGGAGAGCGTCGTTGTGTTTCCAGGTCTGCCACTGCCTCACCGTGTGACATTGGACACATCACGTAACTTTTGTGTCTCGGTTTTCCCTCCACAAAACAAAGATAATCCTCACATTTACGATTGTGGGAGTATAAAGCGTTATATTTGATTATATATTTTTATTCACTGATTTGGGTGCTAAAGAGACTATAACCAAACCTTTCTGAATGAGTGTTTGTAATCTGCTTTTAGTCTATATCAATTATTCTAGGTGAGATACATTTGCATAAGAGGAGAGAAATACAAGTAAATCCCTCATGGCCACAGTCACTATAGAATTTGTGACCTTCCCTTAGTCAAATACCTTCTCCTCATTAATGTCCTATTTAGAGCTCTCATTGCTACCTAAACTGCATCAGAGGTGTCAAGTTTGGAAAATTACATTTGCTGCAGGTTTTAAACCTCCAAGATGGGTGGGAAGAGGAAACAGCCTTTTTCCAGAGCGGTTCAAGACTGGATTAACTCAAGGTGCTGCAGGCCAGCATTGAGGTGTATTGATTTCTGTGCGTGAGTTTACACAGCACTCAGTCTGGCTACCAGCCATTGCTTTCCGTCCTCATTTTTCATGAGCATTAGAACTCATTCACAGATGTTAGCAGAAACAAACATTTCAGTAAAGCAAACCTGGTGTGAAATGAGTGTCTGTGACTGGTGACTAGCCGTCTTCACAAAACATGGACAGCACAGGGAGTGACATTCCAAACATTGCCCCATAGACACGACACGGTCCTGACCTGGGTGGGCTCCCCCAGCCCCTCCTGTAGAGCTGAGAAGGAAGTGTTATTATCCCCTCTGGTGAAATGGGGAAGCATATGTAAGTTATTATGGTTAGAATTTGGGATGAAAGTCTGGGGCTGTTTTTATTTTATTCAAACTTGAATATCTACCCATTAAAGACATCTGTCTCCATAGAGATGCATGCATGAGTGTGTGCGGTGTTGTGTGTGTTTTAAACCAGCACAGAACTAGGAGACAAAAATGGCTGAACTGTAATCATACCTCAGCAATCGCAGCTCTGCCACTGACTTTCTGTGTCGCATTGGGCAAGATCGCTAACCTTGCCTCAGTGTCTCCATCTGTTAAATGGGGAAGATACCTGTTAGATAGAGTACTTCACAATAGCGTTAGTTGATATTGTTGATCCTACTTCCAACACCAGTGTGTGTATTCTACTGCAGGTGTCACAGCTTTCAGTGATAGCAGATGCCAAGGCTGTGCAGGTCAGCTTCCCAGTGGAAGAAAAATCTGTAATCTGGCTATATTCTAAGTGTAATTTGCTTTATTTACACACATATGCCTCTTGAAATGAGATGGACAAACAGCATGCAGGCAATCCCTTCTTTCAGGAATCTCAGCCCAGCAGCATGCCTAGTTCCCAGCGAACAACTCTGCCACAAAAACTGACTAATCAGAGTCCACAGCAAAGAGAAAATTCTCCTGCAGTGCACCCAGAATCTTGTGTAATCAAGGAATGACTACCACAACAGTATTTCTTCCAAAACTAAAAACTTGCTCACACGCTAAGACAAACAACTTGTGAAACTCTGTAACAGCATCATCTGGTGATGCCTCAGTTTTTCCATCTATTAAACAAGGAAGATAATTATTAGATACAGCACCTCATAGTAGTGCTGTGTGGCATAGTTGGTTAATATTTATAAAGCCCTTTGAAGATGCAAATAGCTATATGCAGTTAGTGTTAAGTCTTATTATTTTATCACTGTGTATCAGCTTAACAGAAGCTTGCAGTCCTGTTTGAGTGTCTGGCCTGTGTCCTTTTGGTTTAACAAGGTGGCAAAACACACTTTTCCAAGTCTTATCTCATTAAAAAAAAGTAATATTTGAAAACCCCCTGCTCTCCTGTTTGCTTTCTCCATCTAGATTAAACAAAACTATGCTTCTCTGAGTATAGTGGTGCTATCCAAGCTCCCCCTCAGTTTGTTCCCCGCCTTTCTTGGCTCCAGACACGACTGTTTTTGTAAAGACTAAGTGGGATGATTCCAAGTCTGCTCCAGGCTTCCTGAAGAGCCTTCAGCAGAAACAGGACAGAGCTGGGAAGAAGAGCAGACAGACCGGAGACTAGCATGAAGGCTGGAGAATAGAAATAGTGACGGGAGTCATTGCATAGCATGACCAACACAACATTTCAGGCTGCTCACTGTATATGTGAACGAGGTGTCTTCTCAAAGAAATTAGTAGTTGGTAGCTGCAGAAGAAGTAAAAGAAAAGCCTTCTTCATGCAGCAAATCTGTGGAACTCACCGTCTGTTGGGAGTCAGTCAGATACTGTGGATGGGTTTAAGATAGCGACCCTGAAGTTATTCACCCTAGCAATTGTCATTATTGTTTCCTTTCAATTTAAACATCATACAAGATGCTTATCCCAATCTCTATGCTTCTTGACCTCCATTATAACTACAATTTAGAGCGCTAAAAGCAGAAAATAGGCAGCAAGTCCTTTCTCCTTCACCATCACAACATAAAACAGCGAGTCAGCAAGAAACAAGGAAATTACCATGCTGAGTTTTCCAGACTAAGCTCATGGCAATGAAGTCTCATGCTTCAGTGCAGAAGATGATTGTCAAAAGGGTCAGGAAGGGATTGGCATAACTGGTCAGGCACATTGTGGAGGGGGAGAGAGAAAAAAACTGGTGACATCTTGGGAATCAGGGGCATACAGGCGAAAACAAGAGGCTTACACAGTTAAAGAGTCAGGCTCTGTAGCTGGGGACTCTAATAAACTCACATCCTCTATGGATCAGATATAGAGGGGGACATATAATATGCCCTTGAGCAGTGAGTTATATAAGTGGGTACCATGTAGTCTCATCAGAAAAACAGACAGCTCTCTTTAGAGACATAACCCTTAAAAAAATAACACTGATGAAATTAACACAAGAAATCAAAGGAAAGAAATGATCAGCTCTAAAAAAGGAGGAAGTGGAGTTTGCAGTAGAGAGAGATCTGGTCTGCAGAAATTTGGATCAGATCTTCTCCAAGGACTGGGAGTATTTGGATCCTGAGATTTCTTTTAGTATCACCTTTAGTTTGTAGCTTCGAGTATACGCTGCTGTGTGACCTGATCCAGCAAGCATCCAAGACAAGAGAGGCAGAAAGTCAGACAAACACCCGGTAGATTTTTAGAGGTTGGGTTCAGTGGTGTTTCTGGGCTGTGCAGGGCAGGGGGTCTCCAAACTACAGCCCGGGGGCCGGATCCGGCCCATGGCTTTGATTTGTCTGGCCCTCCAGCTGAGCAGGCTCTCCGAGCAGGCACGTGGAGAAGCTGCCACTGCCCCACCCCCCACAAGCTGCTGCCGGCGGCCCCATGTGCAGAGAGGTGAATACCCCCGCAGCAGTGGCCGGAGGAGTAAAGTTGGGGGGCCTGGCAGTGGCCAGAGGAGCAAAGGAGTGGGGTTCGCAGCAGCGGCTAGAGGAGCAAAGGGGGGGATTTTGCATATATTTGCATATATTGAATTTTTTCACAGTCGCTTTAGCCCACAAAGCCTCTTCAAAAATCTAATATGGCTCTCATCTCATAAAGTTTGGAGACCTCTGGTGTCGGGTAGCAAGCAAGAGGAGGCTGATTTTTTTTTTATTGGCAGTTTATAGCTCTGCGCTGCCTGTTTGCCACTGAGCCGGTTAGGTGGCTGTTTTACTTAACTTGTCATTTCCACCCTCTCCGAATAAGGAAGCTTGTGATGAGATGGCTGGCCTGTAGAGTCAGCAGACATGGCACAAGCTCTTATTCTAAACATGAGTAATTTGAGTCTAATGGCTAATCCTCATGGCAAAGATTAGAAAAGAAGCAACAGAGGTAACTGGCACTAGCTGGAGGTCTAAGACGACTGGTACGCAGTACAGAACTAGCTGAACACAGTCCTGTCAGAACCATGAGCCAGCCTCGGTCTCAACACTAGCACCACAGTGGAATGACACAGGAGGTGAATTTGGCCCCGTTGGACTATCTTCTTAAACTTGGTTCCCCTCCCCCTCTCAGCCTTCCATCCAAAGATCTGCAATTTGCCTGCAGCAGCCTAGTGACCTGGAGCATGAATGACTCTGGAAGTTCTTTTGCTTAAAAATAAAAAGTCTAGTTTGTACCTGCCTCTCCTTAATTTAGACTTGTACTTTCCTCCTGGTGCTAGAAATCTGAGAGTCATCCTTGACCTTGGACTCTTTTCTTCCCACATGTCCTTGGTCAGTAATCTGACTGTCCCACCTCCAGATTAACATTGCCAGAATCCACCCTCCTGCTGATCTTGTTTTTGCTGAAACTCTTATTCAGGCCTTCACTGCATCCTGGTTTGACTATTACAACTCCTCCTTCTCAGTCACTACTCTCAAAACTGTGGGTGCACCAGGATGCTGTGGCCAAACTGCTTCCTTGCCACCGAAGTGAAACCATCAGACCCCTCTCCTCTGCTAGAAACCATTGCTGCTTTTCTAGGTATCTCTGACCCAGCTCAAAACTGACCTCATGGTTTACAAAACTATCCAGGACCTCTCCACATCCTTCCTCTCCGAGCTCATACATCCACCTACTCCTCCATGCACTTCTTCCTCACTTTGTTTTCTCTGCTCTTCCCTTTGACTTGGTGAGTGTGGGAGTCGCTCGTCTGCCTGTGCTGATCCATCTGTCTGGAAATGTCTCCCTCCAACCAAGTCCTGACTCACTTCATCTCTTAAAATCTTACCATAAATCCTTCCCTTTCTCTTTAGCATACAATTGAGGTGCGCTCTCTCTCTCTCTCTCTCTTTCTCAAGTGTATTAAGGATGCTATATAAAATTTAAAGGTTTTTGAACCAAACGTACATCTGGCCAACTGAACTACATGACTGGGCATTATTCACACTCCACTCATTAGCATGTCCACCAGATTGGGGCTGGCCCGACTCAGCCTCACAAGACTATGGGCAGGGGAAGGTCTGATTCCCTGTACTGCCTTGTGTGCGCTCCTTAGACTTGGGGGCCAGGTGAATAGGGACCAGTAAGCGTTGTGAAGCCACTCTTCCCTGAGCAGGTGGGCTTGGCTCTCACCCCCATGCCTGGGCCATTGCTGCTGAATCATCACAGCTGGCCATCCATCTAAATGGAATGGGGTAGGGAGAGAGGTGGTAACTATCACGGAGCAAAGCAGGAGCAGTAGATAAGGGGGGCTTGTCTGAAGCACATTTCCTTCTCGACCGTGATGATGTGTGGCACTGCTACACGTCATCACTTAAAGGGTGTGTCAGCATCACCTAGCCCTTAATCTTGACAAGACATACTCACAAAATCTTAAAGGTCACATCACAAGCTGTTCCTTCAGGAGTTTTTATTCTCGCTGCTTCAGAGGAAGGTTACCCCCCACACCACGGCAATGAGTGAGTGTAACTGCAATTCCTAGAGATCAGGAAACTATCCACTCCTTTTAAGCACAGCTACAGCATTCAATCATTTACACATTCTGCTCTGCTCAATGGTAGCGTGCCCCCCAGATCCTCGGCATGCTCTGAGAAGGATTTCCTTGTAGGTTTACCACGCATTTGAGCTACCCCCACGCATGCATGAGAAGGAAGTGGTCTGAGTTGCTGTGTTATCAGATTCTAGAATTCAGTGGCTTGACCATATTATATACCAGCTGATTCACAATGTTAAGAGCAGACCAGCTAAGTTTCTCAGTGCAGCATGTCCCATGCAAAGTTGTTGAGATCCCAATCACTAGGTAGAAAAAACGAGGAGTATTTGTGGTACCTTAGAGACTAACAAATTTATTTGGCCATAATCTTTCGTGGGCTAAAACCCGAAAGCTTATGCCCAAATAAATTTGCTAGTCTCTAACGTGCCACAAGTACGCCTAGTTTTTGTTGATACAGACTAACATGGCTACCACGCTGAAACCAATCATTAGGTAGGTAGACACAGAACAAGAGCCTGAGAAGCACCGATTTGTAAGGCAGTCTTCCAGCTGAACTCACTGTCACTTGTTTCTAATTAGCCTGGGGGCAGCCCTTGAACAATATGTTGGCCCCATTCTGCCATTTGTTTTCTTGGCTTCGAAAATGAAGGCAAGAATATTGAGTCACTAGTCCATTCTCTTCACCCACAGGTTCATAGCCCACACTCTCCATGGGTACGAAAGGGGAGATCTTCATTCCAGCATACACATAATTAATACGCCATTCCAAACAGACCAGTCTGTGTCGAGGAAAGATCGAAATCAGCTTTCTGCACACTGCTTACGTTGGATGCAATTTACAATCCATAAAGCCCCCATAAGGTGACGCCCATTTCTGGAGATCAATGCAAACTGGTTTGTTTAGCATTCTGCACATCTGCCCCCCCCCCACTGGCTGGGAAAGGCACCTCTTATTGCAAATACCCCACTACCTGAAAAGGCTTGGGGTAGATGTTCTGCTGATAAATAGTGGGGCTTTGGGTTTCTTTTTAAAAACATGTAATTGGGCAACTCAATCTCATCTGTGGTTGTGTTTAGCATCCTGACGTGGGTTCTTTATATGAGTCCCTCCACACCAGCTTATCCCTCATCCCAGTATACCAGCATAAATAATCACCCTTGTCTTAAGCAAAGACTTTACATTATTCATACATGGGTGGAAATTCAGCCCTATGTACAGCATAAGTCTATGTACCACTTCAGCCTCACTTAAACCTTGTTTTGAGGATTTACTTAGAACTTAAGATGACGTATTGGGCTTATGTGGGCCCTCTGCACTGGGGAGAATTTCATCCCTATATATAACTGGGCATTCTGAATGAACTGTCATAAATGAATAGTGGATTACAGTGGACAAGAAGCTGGATCATAGTCAACAGTGTGTCCTTGTTGCCAGGAAGGCTAATGGCATATTGGGCTGCATTAGTGGGAGCATTGCCAGCAGATCAAGGGAAGTGAATATTCCCTTCTATTGGGCACTGGTGAGGCCTGTATTACATCCAGTTTTGGGGACCCCACAACAGAAGGGATGTGGACAAACTGGAGAGTGCAGCAGAGGGAAACAAAAATTATTAGGGGGCTGAGGCACACGATTTATGAGGAGAGGCTGAGGGAACTGGGCTTATTTAGTTTGCAGAAGAGAAGAGAGGGGGATTTGATAGCAGCCTTCAACCACCTGAAAAGGGGTTCCAAAGGGGATGGAGCTTGGCTGTTCTCAGTGATGGCAGATGTCAGAACAAGTAGCAATGGTTTCAAGTTGCAGTGCGGGAGATCTAGGTTGGAGATTAGGAAAAACAATTTCACAAGGAGGGTGGTGAAGCACTAGAAGAGGTTACCTAGGGAGGTGGTAGAATCTCCATCCTTAGAGATTTTTAAGGCCAGGCTTGACAAAGCCCTGGCTGGGATGATTTAGTTTGGGTTGGCCCTGCTTTGAGTGGGAGGTTGGACTAGATGACCTCCTGAGGTCTCTTCCAACCCTAATCTTCTATGATTCTATGAACTAGCCTATTAGGAACTGAAGACTGTGTCATTTGTCAGTCAAAAGGTAATTTCCCCTAGATTTACCGCTTGTCTGGCACATTTCATCCAAAGAACTCAAAAGTTTTACTAAAGAGACTTAAGCATTACTGTCCCCATTATACAGATGGAGAAACTGAGGCACAGATAGGTTAAGTGACTTGCTCAAGGCCACACAAAGGAAAAATCAAGAACAGGATCAAACAGGTACCTTATTTGTTTGCAAGAAGGTCTTGGATTTGAACTGACTCATTAGTAAAACTGTCTGAATAATGGGAAAAACTATTCATAACTAATAAAACAATTGTGAATCATCACAAAGGATTTATTCACAAGGAATTATTAGACTAACTCTAGTTATAGGTATGAACAATCTCAGTATGGGTCATACAGGCTGGAGACAGACAAAACTGGTTTATGTTTGTTTTTTAAAAGATGATTCCATTAAAAATAAAAGTTAACAAAATCCCTCCTTCTCCATAGCACCAATCTTCCCTTCCAAATAAACTGTAAGCTCATCAGGGCAAAGAACTTGTCCTACCTATGACTGCAATGCACTTATATTTATACACAATTTCAATTATTTTTCATTAGGTTATTTCGCCTCCCTGCTTCTTTTTTCACAATTAGGGTTTGTGTCAGCTTTCAGAATCACAGTACTGGAGAGAATTCAACTTTAAGCAAAAGCAGCATCCCCATCCCTAACACACACCAATGCGTGTCACCTTGGAGAATTTCTGAATATCCAAGGACATGCTTAATTTGTGGCATTCATTTAATTCTAAAATGGAAACTTATTTTCCTGGAACACGCTCTTTGCTCAGATGGGTCGCTAGACTAGTGAGTGTGCATACGCACAAGTGTTTGCATCGAGCTAGTCATCCACAAAAAACTCTTACGCAATAGAAATGATTGCTTAAAGGATACTGAAGAAATATGAATTTTAGTAGCTAATGATTAATTCAGTAGCACTTTGCATTGAGTTTTCAGAACCCTAGTGATTGACAAAGAGTCTTGTGGCACCTTATAGACTAACAGATCTTAGAGATCATGAGCTTTCATGGGCTAAGACCTGATTGAGTGTGGGTGTGTATCATTCACCTTTGCACTTTTTACAAGCAAAGCTCCAACAAAATATATATTCACTTTTGATAGTACAGTTACTGAATCTTAGTAGTAGAAGAAAATTCTCAGGCACTGAAGTGGATCTTCCTCCCTGCCTTCACGTGGACCTTGTTACTTTGGTACAGGATGAAGGGCTGAGTGCATCCTTATCAAAAGTTAGCTATGTACTAGCATTGTTGTGCCATTAACGCCTTATTTCTCAGGTACAGTTATCCTGCAGTGCCTGCAAATTTAGCTAGGAGCGCCCTCTTCTGGCTTTGTATTCAACTGCTACCGTTGCCACACCAATAAAATGGCTGAATATCATCAGGAGTTCTCTCCTATGCTAACTTTAATTTTTCTTACTTCAAATACACTAGAGTCTATCAGCCAATCCTTTCTCCTTCTAGGTTATTTTCAAATTTCATATGACACTTTCAAGCTCTCTGGGGGGATTGTGTATTTACAGATCTTTCCCCAGTGGTAGGTCATGTTATATTTGTATAGGTTTTTAGTTTGGAGTGTTTAATGCTCAAAACTAATTGGGGAGGGGAGGAGAGAAATCCTAATTTTCAAAACACTGAGGATTTCTTTTTCGCTGCTGTTTTTCCCTTTTGGCTCCCCACTTTACTGCTGACTGTCAGAAGCAACCGTAAACTGTCAGCTTGAGCAGAAGTGCTAGAAATACGAGGGATGCCAATATGTGGTTTGGATCAAGCTCTTCCCTTCCTACACGGCTCTGTGACTAGATGATGGTCATGCCCTAAAAACTTCCACCATTTTAAAAGTAAAAGATATTTACCAGGATGTGAAGGCTGTTGCCAAATGCCATTTTGAAATCTCTCACTTGATTGCCAGTGAAAACTCACAGCAATAAATAAATACTGCTTAGAGCTCCACAGAGAAACAGCAAGTCTCCTAACAAACATTTATTTTGTTTCCCAATAAAACAGCAGGTAATAGCAACACTTTGCATTTACATGAAGCCATAAATGGCCTGTTTGAGAGAACCACCCTCCCCCACTTCTGCTATACTGCCAGAGGTGAGACTGGTGGAGATAATGGGGGTCTCTGACTTTAGGGGGGTGTGACTGGCAGGGCATCCTCCATGAATGGCCTTGAATTTTAGAACTTGCCCTGGGTAAGTTGGATATGAATGGCCTGAACTGGCTGACCTACAGATCATGTTGCAAAACTTCTCTCTTTTGTCCTGCTCTTGGGAAGAGGGGTGTGGATTAGGAATTGATCTTCCATTGTCCTAGTTATTTTCATCATGACTGTACTGGGAGGTGAAGCCACTGGATTTAGTTTAATAATGTGGCTTGACATATGTATTTTTGTGTGAATGGGTGGTTTTAACATTAGGCCTAGATAAATGAGAGCCTATGAGAAGTGTTTTTTAAATGGGAAATCAATTGAAATAAATATAAGGCCATTACCTGAAGAACACAACCTATGTTATCAACATTTAACTAAGTCTCTCAAAACCCCTATAACATACTCTAAGAGTATGTCTATACTACCCGCCCCTCTGGTGGGTAGTGTTCGGTGTATCGGGGATCGATTTATTGCATCTGGTCAGGACGCGATAAATCGATCCCCGAACGTACTCCCGTCGACTCCGGAACTCCAGCTCTGCAAGAGGAGTAAGCGGAGTCGACGGGGGAGTGGCAGCGGTCAACTCACCACTGTGGGACGGCCAGGTAAGTCGAACTAAGATACTTCGACTTCAACTATGCAAATAGCACAGCTGAAGTTGCGTATCTTAGTTCGAACCCTCCCCCCGCGCTAGTGTAGCCCAGGCCTTAGGCACAGAGTTGCTAATTCGCATCACATGCCTAAGGTCAGACAGCAAGGGCTACAATAGTGACATCCAGTTCTGTGGTGTGGTCACTACGCCACGTTGCCTCTCAGGGCTTTGTCTCACCTACAAGGTTATAAGCAAAAGCACTGTCTATCCAGAGCACCTCTCTCAGTTTCTTGTTCTGTTACGGTCTCGCACTTGGTCCATGGTGTATGCACTGTTTTTCTAATATAACGTGGAGTGATTTGGGCCTAGGGCTTTATGTGTTTATGGTTACGGAACCCGCTTTCCATTTACATTAAGAAAGCTGAATCTTTCTCTGTCTTTAAATCAGGATCGAAGAGGAGGGTCCGAAATCTAAAGCATCTGAGCATCTTTTGGGTAGGGCTCTGTATAAAAATGTTTGAGTATTAGGACTGTAATTCATCAAGTGTTCAAAACTGGATACTGCTCATTTACTACTTACTTTTTGCGGGGCTTTGTTTTATTTTGGTTAGAGGGGTAAGAAAGGGTCATTCAGCCTTTTGAAAAATATCATCCTCTTCTACTTTGGTATGAAAATAGCACCAGTGTTTCAAATGGGGCACTGTTTTGCTTGGAGCCGGAGCAAGAGCAGCTGCATGATTCTCTCTGTTTGCATACAGCCTGTGGTTTATATGATCTTTTTCGCTAACGTTGTCACATGAGGACTACACACAGCATGTACCTCTTTAGAGTTTGAGCCCCTTGGCGCATTCACATCTGGGGAAGAGAAGGACTAGAGTCAGGTCCAAAACTTTCACCAAGGTGTAATGGGTCCCAATCAAGTGTTCAGTTTATGTCCCTCTGGGATGAGGGTAAACCAACATTGGAGCGCTCACGTGCCCTAGAGCTAGAGGTCTTCCCAGTTAATATTCAGCCAGGAACCTGCAAAACCGACTGGATTTCATCAGCATAGCAGAAAGTACTTACATTTCAATCATGATTTTTTACCTAGAGAGACACTGGGTGACTTTCATGCCTGTTCAAATGACCAACACAGGGGCCATATGTCACTTAAGCCCTCAAAATACTACCTAAGTAGTGTTGAGGGCTTGTGCTAATCTTCTACACAGGGATGAGTGTCACCCACTGGAAGAATAATTTCCATTTCCATCTTGTAAAGCCTGAGATTAATAGAAATGTCTCCACGAATAATAATATATTCAAGTGGAAACTATGCTTGTTTGGCTTTAAATCCCCACTATAGCATTTACAACCCAAATTTTACAGCATTTGGGCTTAAGAATCTTAAACTGGCCATGAACAAAAGTGAAATTTTCCAGTCTATTGTCCTTGTCCTGGCTGAGAGAAATGCAGAAAGAGAACAATCAATTAGCATTAACCACAAAAAGACTTTTGATTTTGAAAACTCTTTACATTTTAATTATGTACGGTGCTGAAAATAGGTTTATAGAGTTTAAGGCTAAGAGAGACCATTAAAACATCTAGTCTGAACACACAGGCTATTAAAGTTGCCCCTGCATTGAGCCCATTGTGTTTGAGCACTTATGTTTGGTTAAAGCATCTCTTCCGGAAGGGCATCCAGTCTTGAACTGAAGACACCAAGAGACAGTGAAGCCACCACTTCCCTTAGTAGTTTGTTCTAATGGTCACTTACCTTCACTGTTAAAAATTTGTGCCTAATTTCTAATTTGAATGCGTTTTGCTTCAGCTTCCAGCCACTGATTCTTATTATGCCTTTCTCCACTGGACTAAAGAGCCAGTTAATACCAGTTGTGGAGAACTAGGAAACATAAGATTTATTTTTTATGGCAAAAAAAAGTGACCGTTGCCCACTTCACTTGTATTGTTACCTGCTGAATACAAAGAGGTTAACTTCTTTCTGGAAGCAGGACAAATATTTCAGTGACTGGGGGAGGGAAGCATGAATGACCAAGGATTGTCAACTTGAGAATTGGACAGTAGAACTATGGGATGATTTAAAGAACCATTTTAATCAGCTTGCAAGTATTATATGTATGGGCTCAGTGGGCTGGTGATGAAAAGCAGGAGTTAAAATAATTGTGGGAGGGAGGAGGGAACTAATGCAAATCTCCCTGCAAATAAAGCAGACAGAAGGGTAACCCCTTCTTCCTCCCTGGAGGAAAGTGCACAGACTGGTTTTACCTGCTTTGGAGAAGCCTGGCAAAGAACTGAAAAACTGTATAAAGTGTCCAGCCTGATCCAGGAGGGAGTCATGGTCACTCAATCCAAGAACTCCCCTAACCCAGAAGTGAGAGAAGGGGGTGAAGAACACCAGGAGAAGCAGAGCTGATGGGGCGGGGGCAAGCTTGGGGGGGTAAAACTGATGGGGGTAAAGGTGGACTTGGCAGATGGGGGGGGGCAAGAGATAGGCAGAACTGATGCAGGGGCAGAAATGCTGTGAGAACTGAGGGGGGCAGGATTGTTTTAGGGGTTGGGGGACACAGAATTAATTTGCTGGCATAAAACCAGTAGATAGAGGGGTGAAAGCTCCTACAGCCAGAACCACAAGTCTTCTCACTCAATAAGGAGAGTGGGGGTGGGTGTAGGTGTACACACACACACACACGCACACACACACACACCCCCTACTGAAAAGACACAGTGTAATCTTTTAAATAAAATCTCATGGTTTTATGGGCCAGTCAAATGGTTTTGGATCTCAAGGTTGGCAACACTGTTCAGAATAAATAATACTGTATTTTATGAAGACTGGCGGGCCACTAGTTAATTCTTGCCTTGGCCCTGGGTTGAACTAAACTCAGCAGGTGTTGAACTAAACTCAGACTTGCTAAGGTGATAATGAATTGCAGGAGAAATTGCAGCCTAAATCTCTGGTCTAGAGGGAGAGGAAGGCAGGTTTCTGCCCTAAAAAAGAGGAAAGCTAGGGGCTTCAGACCTGAGTGAAGTGCCCTCAAAGAGGCCACAACAGAGCCAGCGGTGCAGTTACCTCTGGAACTCTGACTGCTGCTGTATTATCCCTATGAAGGTACTTATACACTGTAGTACCTCACTGGATGGCATTTTCTTCAGCCCTCGAATCATAGCTCAAATAAGGAAATTATAATTTTTTTCAGAGTTTTTATCTGACTGTGGGTTGAAGGAACTACAAAATAATATAGCAACTACATTGTGTAGTTATTAGATACTAAATAAAGAAATAAAATATGGAGCAAGAGAATATGGGGCAGAATTCTGTCAGCCACTGTTTCCTAGAATTTAACATGACAAGGTACACAGTTCCTTATACAAACTTTGCAGTATAGTACAGTTAACACCCTATGGATTTCCAGAATTGTAAATCAATATTGAGCTTATAGCCAACCCAGAAACAAAGGAGTCCTATCTGGAACAACTCCACCTGAGATTACACTTGGGGAAGCTTGATTGTTGAGTGATGATATATTTAGTGATGGTGAACCACAAGTTTAGGATGTATGGATTATCTTGGATTAGAAACAAAAATTTACATTCCAACACTCCTGAACTATGGGGCAGGAGAGCTCTTTTAAAGCTGGATCTAAATTCAGATCTAATTCTGTGCTAACTTTAGATGCTTTTCTGAACTCCAGCTGTGAGAAGCAGTCACAGTTACACCCAACGGCACATGAAAATTCCCCATGTTCAGTGTTCACTATGAAATCAAGACTTGGAACATGTCAGGGTGCAGGTTTACTGAGGTTCAAGAAGCTTTTGTGCAAACCTGGGACTGGCAGATGGTTCAGCATTGCCATCAGGAGTGAGTTCATGGAGTTTTGATGGAGAAACCAGGTGAAACTCAGCTGTTTCAACTGAGATTTGCTTGGAGAGTTGGGGTCCGTAGCTCGGTGAGATTTCAGTGGGGGTGTTTGGGTGCACCAGGAATGCCAGATCATGGCCTTTGCAAAGGAGCGATAGCAAAACCTTTGGGCTGGATTCTTTCATTTAGCTTCCACCCCCATTGTATTGGATAGAACCTATCAGTGAATGGCCAAGCTCCCAATCACAAACAACTGGGCGTTTATATCTTCATCCCCAAATACACAGGGACTGAGACAGAGGAAAAGGGAGACAAACTCCCTGGAGAAAGGTGTCTATAAATGGAACCTTAAAATACAACTGTTCAGAGTCTCCCCCTGGCCTTGAGATGAGCTGTGAGCTCCTATTTGCCTGTTTCTGGGAAGACCAAGCAGGAGGAAGTGACTAAGTGGTGTGCAAGTACATACGTGGGAGCAGCCACACCTGCAGTGAGACACTAAACAAACCTGGGCTGTATTGCTTTTGTGGTCTGACATTTAGCCTGGTGTCCTGCAAGGTAATTGGAGTGGGGGTGGAAGGGGGAAAATGGTGACATTTGAGAGTATGGAGAGTGTTTCGTCCCATTTAACCTTCCTGCCTGGAGACCTACTAGGGGTGAGGGAGTCAGGAGGAAGAATGGCCCTTTGCATCTCTATAGAGCCACCGCTTCTAGGATCCCAAAGTGCTTTGCAAATAGAGCGATCAACCAAAATCATGCCCTTGCCTGCTGCTAAAGATGCAGCTTAACTGCACTCTACATCAGAGGGTACTTTGAGGCAGGCAGTATCATCAGGTCATAGGCTGCCTCACTTAAGGTTATGTCCTTGTACAGTTCTCCTGGTATGAATTCATTCGTGCCATTCGACAGCCCGTAATCCTAGTTCCAGCACTGCCTAGTGCCAACACTGAAGCACATTTCCCATGTCCAGGGAAATAATATCCCATGACCCCCACACAGCACAGCTTTTAAGACGGTCATACATTAAATCAGTGTCAGCTCTGGGACTGGAACCTAGAGCTTCTGATTACCAGTTCCATTGGCCAAACTGCGGCTTGTGAGTCTCATGCGGCACCTTTCCAGTTAAAAGTGTGGCTCGGAGAGCCCCCTGCCCCTATTCTCCACTTACCAAACTGGGGCAGAGGGAGCTCGGGGCTTCTGCCCTGCAGCAGGGTGGTGGGGCTAAGGCAGCGGTGGGCAAACTATGCCCTGCGGGACCTTCCTGCCTGGCCTCTGAGCTCCTGGCCCAGGAGGCTAGTCCCTGGCCCCTCCCCCGCTGTCCCTCCTGCCCTGCAGCTATGCCACCACACGGGCACTGCGGCTTGCACCCACCTCCCAGGCTTTCCAATAAGCCAGTCCTACCGCTCTGAGCAGCATGGCAAGAGGGCAGAGAGTGGGGGTCATATAAGAGGCAGAAAGTCCTGGGGGGAAGTCAGTGGATGGGGATCACGGGGTGGGGGTGGGGTGTTGGATAGGTGTGGGAGTCCCGCAGCGTTGTTAGGGGGCTGGGGTGTGGATAGGGGTTGGGGCAGTCAAGGGACAGGAAGCAGGGGGGCTTGGATAGGAGGTAGAGTCCCAGGGGGGCATTTAGAGGCGGGGGTCCTGGGAGAGAGGGGGTCAGGGGACAAAAAGAAGGTTAGGGTGGGTGGATTGGGGGCTCTAAGGGGGGAAGTCAGGGGGCAGGAAGTGGGAAGGGGGCAGATGGGGGCAGGGGCCAGTTTGTTTGGGGGAGGCACAGCCTTCCCTGCCCAGCCCTTCATACTGTTTCGTAATTCCAATGTGGCCCTCGGGCCAAAAAGTTTGCCCACCCCTGGAGTAAGGGCTTCAGCCCTGTGGGGAGGGAGGTGTCTCGGGACTTCAGCAGGAGCAGATTATTGTATGCGGATGGCCACCCCTGCACTAGATCATACATCTGCATGGACAGAAGAACTATGTATCCTTAATGATCTGCCTCGTGCATTAGGGATGCACGCTGAGTACCCAGCCAGCATGGCTTACTGAGTTTATCAGGCAAGAGTGGGCCCTGGCAAAATAGAGGGGTTATTTTTTAGCTTTAAAACATTTTTTCCTCCCAAACCTTGTGAGAGGGATCAGAATCATCTCGGTTTTAAAGATGGTGAAACTGGATGCAAAAGAGCTAACTGTGCAACAACCCTATAACACCAAACACTGTCCAGAGCCCAGAACACAGTTAGCTACTCCACAACAACAAACCAAAACATACGGCCCACTGCTCAAGGACAGTAATAAACCACTCACTGTACACAGCCCACCACTCATGAGCAACTCCATGATAACAAAACATACCTGAGTAGAGAATAAAGAGATTTCAGTTCTAAGCGTTAAAGGGCTTATTATAAACAATACGAGTAAAAATCTCTATTTCAGGATGACTGATGATGATATCTCAAGCCTTTTAATGCTGTTTGGGCTCCTAAGGGCTGTGGGTTGGGGGTATGTCAGAAGAGAGAAGACTCATTTTGTTGCGGTAAGTCCCTGCCTATAGTTTAGTGTTTTCTGTTGTCCATAATGAGTAATGACATTTTCCATTTTAAACCAAGAGGCTAGAGCATCAATTGATGTGGGTTTCAGGCACAGAGCTGGCTACACAACTACTCAGAAAACAGGCAAAGCAAACCAATGCTATTTCCCCCCTGGCTCAATAAACCATAAGTTATTTTTCTTCTGGAACCTACAGATAATATAAACTCAAACTACTGGCCTTTAGTAATTTCCCGGCACAACTGCTACAAAGAGCAATTGGGCTCTTAGTTGTCCATGGAGAAGTTTGGCTGGCATCTGTATGGTATCACCTCATCGGACATGCTGACAAAGCCCTGAAGCAAGACATTCATGCATGATGTGCTTTCCCCTTGATTCCCAAATAGCCTCAGACACTAACAAGGAATCCCTCCTGTCTAACTGTTTAGAGGTGCCAGAAACAGAACTGGGAAAGGTTCTTCCTTTGTTAGGAGATATTACACTTTAGCAGACTGCTCCTCAGTCAGGGTCGCCACTGGCTTTATTTTACTTTTATTGAATAAAGAGAGATAAAGAGGTTTCTGGGCTTGTCACTAGGTGCTCTTCAGGGAGAAGATACTTGCTACTAATTACATGAAATCAAGATATGAATTCAGTAGCACAATTACAGTCCTGCCCCTTTCGTCTAAATCTAATAAGGTCTCATTAGAATTATGTTCAATAAGATTACAGAGTTTTGGGGGAAGGAGTAACCTCAGAGATTACTTGCAAAAATTAACATAATTTCAGTTGCACTTTTTAATAAGATATAAAGCATTAATAAATGATTGATACACATTCTATTAAATGAAGTGACAAAGAGTCCTGTGGCACCTTAAAGACTAACTAAAAGTATTAAAGCATAAGCTTTCGTGGGCTAATACCCACTTCATTGGATGCATGCAGTGGAAGTCTTCCACTGCATGCATCC
>ML677358.1:6050582-6206674 GCA_007922305.1 Dermatemys mawii
GGATGCATGCAGTGGAAGACTTCCACTGCATGCATCCAATGAAGTGGGTATTAGCCCACGAAAGCTTATGCTTTAATACTTTTAGTTAGTCTTTAAGGTGCCACAGGACTCTTTGTCACTTCTGCAATTCCAGACTAACACGGCTACCCCTGTGATTCTATTCTATTAAATGGTTAATCAATTATTATAGATTGTTAGATTGCAACAGGCCAATAGATTACTATAAATCATGGGTGTAAACAATCTGTAATGCCTTCTGCCGACGTGCTTATAACAATCTCTAACTCATGCTACTCATGTCTATAATATGCTCATAGATCTATCAATCATTTATTAGTCCTTTATAAGCCTTTTATAAATAAAGCTTTAATATAAAGTCTGAACATAATTTCAGAGCAGAAGGACCAGATTTTCAAAAGATATTTAGGCGTTGCTCCATTCAGCATTGGAATGCCTAAGGGTATGACTTCACTTAAAACACTACAGTGTTGCTGTTGGCATAGGTAAACTACTTCCCCAAGAGGCAGTAGCGAGGTCGATAGAAGAATTCTTCCATCAGCCTAGCACTGTCTACATTGGAATTAGGTCAGTATAGCTATGTCTCCCAGGGTGTGAAAAAATCCACATCCCTGAGGCTTTGTGTATACTGAAACTTTGTCGGCAAAATTTTTGTCATTCAGGGGTATTAAAAAACTACACCCCCTAAACAATAAAAGTTTTACTGACAAAAAGCACCGGTGTGAACAGTGCTTTGTTGGCAGTAGCATGCTCCTGATGTTAAAGCTGCTGCCACTCGTTGGGGTGGGGTAGAAGTTTTTTGTCGGCGAGAGAGCTCTCCCCCGCTGACAAACAGCAGCTATGCTGCATGCGTTTTAGCAGCATGGCTGTAGTGGCCCAGCGGTGTCACTAAAGGGTGTGTAGAGTAGACAAAGCTTAAGACACATAGTTATACAGATGTAAGTTTCTAAGGTAGGACCAGGCCCAACTAACCCATTGACTTTCAGTGAGACTTAGGCATTGCAGTGCTAGGTAGGGCCACACCTAATCACCTGTAAAAAACATAGGCCTAAGTTTCCGGTAGCAGGGACTATCTCTGTTTATCCACAGCACCCAGCAAAATGGAGCCCCCGTCTGAGTTGGCGCCTCTGGATGCTCCAGTAAGATAAATATTTAGGTAATAATAAAGAGCTCAATCCTCAATTGTTCCAAAGAAGGCTCAAAGCCACCTTCCTGCCTCACCCAATCCTGGAGCAAGCTGGGGGCAGAACCAGCCCCTGGCCCAAGTTAAGATGACTTAACAGTACCCTAATGACTGTTCTGCTGGCCCAGGGCTACTGGAGTACATCTACACACTGAGTGATAGTGCGTCTCAGGGCTTCAGGCAGCAGACTTGTGTTCACACCCTTGTGCTAAAAATAGCTCTGTAGACTTTGTAACTTAGGCTGCAGCTCAGGCTCTGAAGCTCAGGGAAGGGGATGGGCTTCAGAGCCCAAGTTCCAGTCCAAGTCACAATGGCTACACAGCTATTTTTAGCATCAGAGTGTGAGCCCGAGTCTGTCGACAGGGGCCCGGAGACTCACTGCTTCCGGCTGCCACTTGCTGTGTGGATGTACTCTTGAACACAGCCTGATTTGGCTTTGCTCCCTCACATCCCAGGAATGCCTCCACACCATTAGGGGAATTCCCTTAGGTCAATCCCCTTTGAGCAGTGGAAAGGGACTTAGTTTGGGGCAAGCATCTAGTGAATAATAATAAGAATAATTAGAGCTTGACTACTGCTTCCGGACAAGGAAGGAAATAGCTGACAATGATAAGAATTGCCACCAGATGTCACCATTTCAGGCAGCTTTGTAGAATTTTCAAAGGACAAGCAAAACCAAGGTAGCAACAAACTAAACACAAGCTAAATTAAATAAACACTGATTTAGTGTGTTTACTAAAGGTTCCATCTTCCTGCTACCTTAGACACTGAGTAATTTTGTTAGTGATGTGGGTTACAACAAACACATCAAAGGAGAGGCAGAGAGATAACCTGCCCGTGTTCAGGTTTATATTTCCCATGCAAACATGAGAGAAAAACAATTACTCAAAGAAAATATAAGCATAGGAGGGTGGGAATTGTCTCACTGCCTTTGCGGAAGCCCTAGAAATCGGATTTTAAAAGAATAAGTAGATCAGCTTTTTGGTTTTTATAGTAAACTTCTATATAGGAAGATTTTACTGCCTCCCAATTTTGAATTAGTGTTGACTCAAATTTTTTTTTTTTTAACCAAGTGATTCCATGGGACAACTAATGAAATCACAGGGACAGGAGTGGGGTCAAAGAGTCAAATGAAGGGAACCTGACGGGGACACCAAGCAGAGAACCGTAGACAGTGCCCACTGCTCCTAGAAGGCGACAAGGGAGTCAGCGGACATCGCCCAGAGGAACTCTGCCCGGATGTGTGAATGGACGGAGGAGCAGAAATAGGCCCCACAGTCACAGGAGACCAAGTCGGCCAACCTCCTCTCCCTGGTTTTATAGATGGCAATTTTGGCCAGGGCTAGGAGGAGGCTCAACAGCAGGTCCTGTGATTTTATGGGGCCACGGATAGGGAGTGCATAGATGAACAAGTGAGGGGAAAAGTGGAACCAAAACCACAAAAGTATGTCTAAGAGCAGCCGGAATAGGGGCTGCAACCTGGCGCACTCCAGGTATATGTGCACCAGGCCTCCCTCATGCTGCAGAAGGGGCAGGTGTCCGGGAGGAAAGTGAACCGCGCCAAGTACCTGCCTGTGCTCACGGCTCTGTGAAGGAGCCGCCAGCTGATGTCCCTGGCAGGCCTTGGGACCAGGGTTGCTGTGCATTGTCAATGAACAAGAGGGCTTATCATACTCTTAATTCCAATCACGCAAAATATAAGAATTCTCAAGAGTGTGAGGATAGATGAATTCTGAGCCTGCTGATGTACAGCATTGTTTTATTATGTCCCATCTTAAAAAGACACTCAGAGGGTGTCTTCTTAATGCAAAGCTGCATCAAAAGGTAGGATATGTCCCAGAATGTTTAATGCTCTGATTAAAGAAAATTCCATGCAAGAACACAAGAGACACATTATTGGGTAGAACAGAACAGTAATAGATGTTGACTGCTCCATAATATTGGAGTAGTATAAAGCAACTAATGAACTTGGAAACTCCTTAGTAAAATCTAGTCCTTCCTGTACGAAGCATTGTCATTATTTTTCCTAGATGAGAAACAACCTATAGAAAGGATTCTTAGAATTTGTGATGCAGAAAATTTCTAATTAGTGGGGGGAATTTTTTCCAGCACACTTCGACTCCTTGGATCTTTTTTCTCACCATGACCAATTCCCCACTGCAGAGGTTACATTCAATTCCACATTAATAAGGAAACAGCATTTCAGGAATCTATCAAGACAAACAACAGATGGAGTGGAGACAGAGCCCTAAATACTTCTAAAATATTTTACCTGTAGTAACTGCTTCCCATTCTTGAGTGATCAACATCGTAGGAAGTTCCTGGTTAATCCTTCTGCCTGGAGTGAAAAGTGGGGAGGGGTTAGGAGTACTGAGGTAGACGTATGATTTGATTATGCTAGACAATGTAATAATGCCAAAGGGGCTTCGGCACATCACTGCATTCTGCAACTTATTTGTTTTAACAAGAAGAGGAGCAATTCTCTCAGGGTCTGATTCAAAGTCCATTGAAATCAATAAGAGTCTTTTCATTGACTTCAATTAGCTTTGGACTAGGCCCCTGATCATGTTATTGTTAGTCCTCCACAGAGAAGTAGCCGGAAAACAAAGGCTGATTTTAGATGACCTCTTTTTCACTGGGGACAATAGAACTTTTATTAACAAGCTGCTACTATGAACAGAAGATTTAGGAGGCTACTCTCCTTGCCCTATGCACATAAGTCCAATTAATGTCCACAGGAATTTCAAGAGCTTATAAAGAGACTGGTCAGAAAACAAAGAAGCTCTTTTGGCTGAATATTGGGTCACAGTGCAGCATGTCCAGTATTAACTCTAATGCTGCATTTCAGCAGGTCAGGAAATCAGGCAGCATCCCTTCTGCCACAGCAAGTCAGGTTGCCTTCAGAGAACGAGAATTTATTATTTCTGTGACGGGGCTGTAATGTTTCTAACAGCAGGTGATGGTTTTGTTTGCATGTGCTAATGTACAGCATTGTTTTATTATGTTCCATTTTATCCTCAAATCAGTAGCTCTGCAGCATCAGGGAATAAACTTTACTATTGTACACAGCAGCTTCTAAACAGAACTGTCTCAATTGGCAACACATCATCCTTCATGCAGAAGGTTAGACTACTGGTAACATCACCATCTAGTGACCCTCAATAGTACAAACATTTGTTTCCCTAACAGGACCAAAATTATGAATAAAATCAATCCTTCTTTTCAAGCAAATCTAAAATAGAGGTGCAAACTCCAATTTCACACAGTGACACAATGAAGATGTTACATATATTCATGAGACGGCAGTTACTGGATTCTTCTCGTGATTTTTTTTAATACAACATTTTCTGTGGGCACTGCAACATGTGAAGCTAATAGATTTTTAAAACATAATTCTATAAGTCTGTTTGCCAAAAAACAGAACATACACATGTACATATTGAGAAATGAGTTGCATGCAATATTTACAAAGGAATAGGCCTCAATATTATTACACAATATTGCATACCCATCACATAGCTAGAATAAGTTTTAGCAGGTCACTGACCTGTGACGAGAAAGGTATATCCATTTCTTTAAAGACTTGCTAAAATTATGCTTTTCTTGGGTTACTAGCATTCTATAGGTACTGAAGACTAAATAGGAACAGAAACTAGCCATTATTCCAAATTTACACTGCTGTAACAAAGGTTATGTCTACACTAGAAACTTCAAAGCACTGCTGCAGCAGTGCTCCACAAAAAACAAGAGAAACCAAATCTAGAGGGGGAAGAGAGGAGGATAACCTCAAATAGTAGGTCTCTGACATATAGACACCAGCCCAAATTAATTAGAAATGCCTAAATATTCAGATTCAGAATTACTGCCCTAATCCAACTCCTGGTGTAGATTTGTCAGCAATGGTGTGCCTTCTCTTCATAGAATCTTTTCCTTTTGGATCATTTCATTCTCCCTGTGAGGCATCAAGTAACTGCAAGAGAGAAACGTCTCTCAGCTTAGCATCTTGGATACAGTTTTCTATTCCTCTCCAAGCGACTTAATCATTAAAAGTTTAGGCCTTTACCCAGCAAAATAAGGCCTTTTATGTTGTCTTTGGTTTGAGTCCACTCTCACTCTTTCATTCCCATAAAACCTAACATATTCTTGCCAAAAGTATAATAGTAGGGCCATGAGTGGTAGTGTGTGTAGAATACCAACTACATGGTCATAAAAGTATGAGAACAGCATTAGTGGCTAGAAAAGAGAGACAATGAGAGTGGAAAATAGTATTCATTCAACTTTGCTTGTGGAGTCAAAGGCAGCTGGCAAGCAAGAACATGTTCTAAAAATAGAGTAAATCCTTAAAGGAATAATATGAAATTAAAGAAACAATTCCAAGGCAGCCGCTCTGTTAAAGCTATCCATAGATGCACTTGGATCTCCAGACAAACAACTACATAAGGGAAACATAGTAGTCTGTAACTCACTTATTTTGGCTACTGCACCAGTTTTCTGGGATCCTATTTTGAACCTCTGGCCTTGGGAGTTTGTTTCATTTCTGAGAATCTGTCGTAAACTTTGCAAACTTCTGAGATCCTTTTACCCTGGAACAAGGGTTGAAGACCAGCTTCAGTTCTAATAATTGAAATGATTTTACTGGTTTTAGATTCCTTCCCAGTGAAAAAAATAGCAGACAGCACTAAAGCCCTATATATAATTTGGAATGATTGATTTTATTCAGAGAATGCCTCAGAGAGAGTTGACACTACAGGCTGAAATACTTTTAGTTTTATCCATAGA
The DNA here is from genome assembly GCA_007922305.1 of Dermatemys mawii. Lineage (NCBI taxonomy): Eukaryota > Metazoa > Chordata > Testudines > Dermatemydidae > Dermatemys > Dermatemys mawii. The sequence goes on from ML677358.1 coordinate 6,056,563, forward strand.
GAGAGGGTGAGCCCACTATAGGAAGTTGAGGTTTGGGAGTAGACTGTGTGGGAAGTCTAATTTCTGCTGCCCGACTATTGTGTTAATAAAGACTTAAATGTTATAGTGGAACTGGAAAAGGTTCTGAGAATTGCAACGAAGATGATCAGGGGTACAGAATGGTTTCCACACATGGTAATTAGGGCTGTTCCACTTATGGAGTGAGGGAGGAGTATTCTAGGTGTCTTTAAAATCATGAATGGTGTGGAAAAGAACTATTATTTACCCTTTCCCAGATTACAAAAAGCAGGGGTCACCTAATAAAATGAATAACCATCAGGGATGCAACCCCATCCTCGGGGTGACCCTAAACCTATGATGACCAGAAGCCGAGATATGAAGACAGGGGAGAATCCCTACAAAATTGCTCTGTTCTGTGCACCCAGGGCGATCCCATGTTACAGATATATCATCTTCAAAGTGGCAAATTCCAGATAGAATGATTGCACATCAAAGAATGCCACCATGCATTCATACAGCACAACTGCTACAAAAAACATGAACCAAGAATCATTTCTGCTGAAACTGGAACCTGTGAAGCTCTGCTTTCAAAGCACTAGAAGTCCAGATATGTCATTTCCAAGTATACAGTTGCTCTCATTCATTAAAGAAACAATTAAATCAACAAGAGGCAGTTACATGCATTAATTGTCTTTCTTTGGAGACATTCAAAGGAGTAGTTTTGGCAATATGGATGGTTCCAAAGCAAAAACAAACCTTTGGAAGAACACAGTTTGGCAAATAGGGCACTTTCTGTTACCCAGACAATTCCCCATTAGGCTTAACAGGGTATGCACCTCTGTAACATATGGTGGAACGGGACCTATGGGTCGTTTCAAAACTAGGGAGAACCAAACAGCCTCCAATGTGGTTTTGGAAATATTTGTCTGATAAAGGAATGCTTCCCAGGCTTTGTTCCAGAGAATGTAACTTATAAAACAAGTTCAAATCTATCCTGGAGGAACAGGAAAAGGTTTAAAATAATATGCTGCTGAGGCACTGTATAACGTTCAGGTTTTTTTGAGTACTAGTGATTTAATACCGGAGCAAAATTTCATGAAGGGAGAAACAATGCTGTGAACTGATGATCGCCAGAAAGAATTTCAACCTTGAAGAACGTAGAAGTTATCAGTCTTGTTCTCTTTTTTCTTCCAGTGTTTTCCTCCCCTGGGGAAACTTTTTTCCCTAACAAAGACCGCGAAAGGCCACATTTGAGAAAGAAAAGAAAGAAAGAAAACAAAAAAAGGCCTGAAATTAGTGTGTCTACGATAGCTGGTTGAAATGTTTTGTTCAAGACATTTTTTTCAATTAAATAACAAGGCTTTTTCACCCAAAGAGAAATTTCCAGAGGAAATGTCCTTTTTGGACAATCTGTCGTGCTTTTCTATAAAAACAACCTCCCCCACTCTATCCCAAAAATATTGTTTCTGAGGTAGCAGTTTTCCTTTTGTAAATATGATGTAATTCAGTTGCATCTGCAAATTTGAGTACTTGCAATCAAGTACTCAGATTTGCACCTGCAGTTTATTTTTAATTTAGTGGGAGTTCTAGGTGCTTAGCTTTTCTCAGATCAGGCTATAAGTGTCGTGACAGTGGCATGCACAATCTAGGTACATCATAATGCTATCGCCTCTGTAATGCATTAGCAGCAAAATCAAAGCTAAACAGATGAGGTTTATAATACAGTTATGGGAAAACAATAAAAATAACCTGCTACATTATATGTATGTTTGAATTACAGTGAGCTGTCTTCTTTGTGTCTATCAATCCATTTGTCTGTAAGCAAATTCGTACATAGAACGTGGTATAGAAGACACTTGCTGCCTGAGATTTCAAAATCATTTTTGAGACCAGAAAAGTTCAGATAAGTATGGATAAACTTGGAATAGCATGTAAACTATTGGGTTCTTATCCAAATCAATCCAGAGAACCTTTTGAAGTTGGCCCATCACTAACACTAATATATTTGTGTCTGCAAAGCAAGCTACCACTGAGTTTGCTGTGTGCTCTGGAAGAATTTAGTACTGGGAAAATTAGAGCCAGATCAGCCTGTGCCTCACTATAAATTCAGCTAATCTAAAATCCTGGCTTGCAGAACAATGGATCTTGTCAGCATCTCCATTATAAGGAGTGTTGTGGTATCTGATTCTTGTGTGGTTCGAATGCTTTTGTTTTTGAACATTCAGTTTGGCTAAAATGGGGATCAGTGCCTCCTGCCAGGTACCTTTAAGAACAAAAAGAACTTCAGACGCTGATGTTTGAATGTAGCACATTTGTATTTCTCAAAGCCCCTTTCCACAAGTGTTTTGTTGGACGTGGATTAGAGTGTAATCCTTGAACACATGAATTCCCAGATGTTTTTATTCAGAACGTCTTATGAAAAGGTGACAAACTGTTAGCCTTGAAGGCCAAAATCCTCTATCCATGGAACAGGTACAGCACTGGGAATGGCAGGGCAAGTGCTCTTCATGGGCCATCCAGGACTGCTCCTCCCCACTAGAAAAAGCCACTGTTACAGATTGGAGGGTTGTTCTTTTGCTCCAGACCCACTGAGTGCCAGATCCTGAGCTGGGGTAAAGCTGCACCTATTTACACCAGAAGAGGACTTGGCCTTCACTCTTCAACATTTTTGCTGAGTCCTGATATCAAGGGTGACTATTGCTACGATGATGTGATGGAGTCACTTGTCCAGTGAACACTAGCTTGACCCAACCAACTCATTTACATCCTATGGATCCCCAAGCAGGTATAGCTTCTGGCCTTGCCTACCTGAGCTATCTCCAAACTGGTGCCCAAGAAGTGAAAAGGCTTCAACTCCCATTAGTGATCCCTGAGGTACCCAATTCCTGTTCTGTTAACCAACCATGTGCTGTGTTATTGTGGCAGTATGAAGTAGTACATATTACGTAGTACACAATGTGTGCTGCAAAACCTGGTCAGAATAGCATAGAGGCAGAGTGAGAGTCCTTAACTCTGAGCTTCCTGCCTCTTGTGGGTTTCAATCAAATAGTCAGTTTTTAAAACACTTTTTTGAGTATTTAATTTTAGTACACACGTTGAAAGAGAGGAACAATAAATTTAAAAAGAAACAAGTCCCTGTGATCCTAGCTACAGCCAACAGGGAAGTGAGAAAGTGACCAAAAGCCCCCTCCCACTTTGGGACTATCAATATTTAAAGGAGCCCCACTTTTTGTAGTATGTCACTGTATTAGAGCTCCCTCCCCAATCTGAACTCTGAGGTACAGATGTGTGGACCCGCATGAAAGCTTATATTTCCACCATCTTAGGTTAAAAACTTCCCCAAGGCAAAATTCCTTCCCTTGTCTTTGGACGGTATTGCTGCCACCACCAAGAGATTTAAACAAATATTCAGGGAGGGGCCACTTGGAGCCCTATCCCCCCGCAAGCCTCTTCACCTCCTTTCCTGGGGAGACTGAAGAATAATATACTAACTAATCAGTTACAATGTGAGCAGAGACCAAATCCTTGGTTTTTAGGACACTGAAAATCAATCATGTTCATAAAAAAGAAGAAACACTGCCTCTTCCATTGTGCAAATCACCTGCAAAGGCTCCTGCCAGTGACTCCTCTAGGTGTGTCTAGGATCCTTTCCTGCCCCTTTAAAAGTGTGGGTGCAAGAAATGTGCTGCACACTTTGCTGCCATTACTGCTATAAGCCTGTTGAATTTCTTACAGTCTTGAAGCCGTGCCTCGGGGAGAGGCTCAGCGATGGCTGAAGGAGAAATAACAACATTCACTGCCCTGACTGAAAAATTCAATCTTCCACCGGGGAACTACAAGAAGCCCAAACTCCTGTACTGCAGCAACGGAGGCCACTTCTTGAGGATACTCCCAGATGGCAAAGTAGATGGGACAAGGGACCGAAGCGACCAACACAGTAAGCAAATCAGAAATGTTTTCAGGACACAGCTCTTACTTGGCTTATATAACTAGTACTGTCTTTACCTTACTGCCCCTTTTCTCTAGGATGCTGACATTTCACATCAGCTGCTTTTCCAGCCAAGGAGGGAGAGGGTAAAGTATTTATGCTCTAGGACAGGTTCTCTCGCTTGCCATGGCAACAAATCATCCAGAGGTTCAGCATGTGAAACAAAGTCTACTATATATACACTCCACAGAGATGCAGGATGTACAGTACCTCACATTTGTCAAAATATTAAATATGAAATTAGTCATTAAAAAAAACCAAACCAGAAAGACTGACCACAGCAGGAGAGACTGGAATTCTAACTGGAGCACAGTTACCAGTTTACACAGTGAGTTGGCAACTAGAAGAAAGGAGGATGTCCACATAGACACTGCAAACTCAGCAATCAAACATGGTATCTGCATTTACTGCAGTCTAGAAGATTCAACATGGTAGTAGGGTTGCCATGATGTTACAGCTGTGCCTTTTTGCAGATTAAGTCATGCTCCGGAGTAAGTGTTAAGGCCCAGGTTCCTAAGCCTGTGTCATGTATTCTATTGGAATGCTTTGCACAGGATTTGCTCTTGACATTGGTTAACTTTTCTTTTCCAGGACATAGTGAAGTGCAGCACATTCCTGAGGGACGTGCAGGTTTAACAGTAGAAAGACTCGGCTCACAAAAAGTTCTTCTGCGATTTATCATTTTTAAAATGCACTCACATTGCACTTATTTTCTCAAAACAAGGATGGTTAATTCTATGCTGAGTTGGTTGTGTGTTTTATGTGCTTATTTGTGCCCCTGTAGTATAAAGGACACACAGTGCTGTTGTGACTACCAGATGATGTAGCAAAATATTAGGAGACAGACTTAACCAGGTATCAGTAGAGGCCTGCAAATCTGCGGATATTCGTGGATGTGAATATCTGCAGACCATGTATGCAGATGGATGCGGACCCAAATTTTGTATCCATGTAGGGCTATAGTTATCAGAGTCCCCATCTGTGGCTTGATTCTCTCCCCACAACACCCCACGCCCCAGAAGCAGCATATTCCTATGGTCAAGACAGGAATTAGAATCACTGCAATCCACAGCCATCTCCAGCAGCTGAGTCCGAAGAGGACCTGTTTTAGGCCAAGCCAGACAGAGCAGAGATAAACTCTCATGCAGAAGTCACCGTTTGTCTTACAATTTCCATATTCCAATGTAGAAATGGCATCTTCAGACATACAGAGCATTTTCATACATTTGAACCTGCCCTAGAAGGACATCCCAGTGAGCTGACAAGCTCTTTTAGTTTGCTCACAAATAGCTCTGTCCTAGAGTTGATTCAGCAAGAATTGTCCCCCACAAATGAGTCACTACTAGAGGGGAGCCTGAACTGCACTATTCAGAGCTGATCTTCTCCAAAGTTTCAGTTTATTTGGATACAGTTTCTCATCAGAGCAGCTCCAGTCTATAATGAAACAACATCACCGCATGGTATTAGGGGATGTGGTGCTGCTAGGAGTGGGCATTCATAGAGGTTTTGAAAGATCCCATGACACATTAGCACAAGTACCCTTATTTGGGTAATTACGGTATCTTGCATATCCAAGTTCCCCTGTTGTTTCAACTAGAGGCGGAACTATTCTTCACTTCCAGTCCTTAACGACTACATAGAATTGCTGTGCTCTGTCATATAGCTGGTGCATTTCACCCCAGTGACAGATGCATTTCAGTTGTGGATGAAGGAATCCCTGGCTATTGATTGAATAGGAGCTAAAATTTGTAAATTGTTTTGGGATTCGTTAGCATGAAGGTACAATAAATGATTATTACAGAAACTTTTTCCTGGATGCTTTTTTTATGACGATTTAAAGCAGCCTTTTTTTAACTCACAGTTCTTTTTGAAAAAAAGAATGACATTTTGCAGTTTTTTGGTGTTATCACTTCTTTACTGGGGAAAGAATCACAGAACTATTTTAACAATGCGCCCATCCATCCAAAGATTACAACTGCTGTGCATCAGTCACACATAGCAAGCGTTAAACGGGGGCTTTTAATGCTTTCTTGACATTGATCTGATTTTCTTCACACTGGCAGCCAGTTCTGGGCTCACATATGCCTTGGCTATGGATGTCTGGACACTTCCAAGCCTGTGTAAAATTACTATTTTCTTTATGAATCACATACAGCATGTACACCATGTGACTTCTCTAGTTTCCATCCATCTTGCCACATAAGTTTCTCTTTCCTAACCTCTTCCTGTTGCAAGTGCTCAACTCCTGAGTCTCCATGCTGCTTTGCTAATGAGGCAGGTAACTATGCACTTTACAGTGTGTTGGTCTAGGACAAGAGACCTTTAAAAAAACCCAAAACAAACCCAAAGTGTTGCCTACTCTGTGTAAGGAATTAATGATCTCTTACAAGCGCTGATCTCTTCCCAGCACTCATGGCTAGAAATATTCTCTCCCCACACTGCTAGCACTGGTTGCCGCTACCTTTCAACCCAGGCGTGGCTGCGTTTCAGAGGTCTAAACATTTTTGAAGTGCGTTTTGGACTTCTTCAGGATGAAAACTTTTGTACAACTGGAAGGCATTATTGTTCATGCTTTAAATCCTCATGTTTCACCTCTTCCATGTTCAAACCACTTATTACTATTATTATTGCTTTGTAAAGTGCTCTGGGATACCAAGTGTTATATGAAAAAACAAATTCTATGCTTCTCTGGCTACAAGGGATGGATGTTTGGCTTCTTCAGCAGCTGATTATATTAGTCAATGAGGATACCTCAAAGAACTTTCCCTTTCATCTATAAGGAACCCAGTCTGTTCTGGATGAGCAAAACCCCAAGGCCAGATCTGTGGATCTGACAAAGCTGTGCTCGATCCAGGACCCAAGAAGAGTCACATCCCTTCTTTCAGCTATCTTACTGCTTCCTCACACTGGGCACCTAAAGTCTGCTCCAGGTTCCGCTGGCAGTAGCAATTCTTTTGGGACCATACCATCAGCTGGAGATTGTGGGGTGCAGAGCAATCCTGACATGCCTCCTCTGCCAGGAAGAGTGAGTAGATGGTGTAGAGCGGGTTATGCAGCTTTATGTCACCTGAGGTTCTCTCACAACAGAAGAATATCCACTTGCTACCTTGAGGGAGCTTTCTGGCTGCTTTGTGTTACTGAGCAATGCAAAGCAGCCATGCTGGTGGGATGGGGATGGGGAGGAGGAGTTTGAAGATTTGATCCCAAAACTCCATGGGATCCCTCAGCCCATAGCACTGTTGAACTAATCTGGAGCTCTGCGGAATGACCGGTTCTGCTAAAGAGCATTCCGACATACTATCGAAAATAGCTGTGCCAGGGAAAAGAGATGGACTTGAATTCCAAGGAATCAGTTTGGAAGTTCTAAGCTATTCGGGTTAGTACGCTTTCAAAATGCTTGGGAGGGTTTTTTAAAATAAATGCCAGACAGGAACTGGATGGGGAGATGGAGGCAGGGATGGGAAAAGGAATGAGTACAGCAAGCCTCTGTCTTAAGGTACTCCGGGGCTTATGAACTGTAATGCTACGCTTTTCTTCATCAGAACTCCCTGTCTCAGTGCACTGCTTTCAAAGCAGGAACCTTTTCTGTTGCATGTGTAAACTCTGCTACTGACTGGACTACACACTGCAGCTGTATCTGGCTAAAGAGTAGTGTTAGGAGAAGCCAGACGTGCTTTACAAATTCCAAGAAAAGCACTTGAAATAAAAACTTAGCGCTTTATTTTTTCGGTGAAAGCCGGCTTGTGGCAGAGTTTTAATTATAAATGCCATTTACACGCACGCACACACACACACACACACACACACAGAAACAGCCTCACAGCAGATTGAATAAGGATGACCTCACTTTGAGTAAACATAGCAAGGGACGGGAAGTCTCTAACCTAGAATAAACTGGGCATGTAACCTTTCTCAAACCCTGCTCAGAAGAGGAGATGGGAAAACAAACAAGGCAGGCTCATGCTCACAATATGCACAAGTCAAAGAGCTGAAAGTGCTACATGCACTGGAACAGACTTGTGTGTCATTTTAGCATGGAGATACTGGAGCTGGGATTATGTCTAGGTGACATTGTGGCCCCCTATGTATACTACCACACACACAGCAAGGTTTGAGTCTCACAACAAACAAGTCACACCATTTGCCAAGGGACGTCCTAGGAATATACATTTTTAAGCCTATAAATTACTATACATTCCTTTAATATTCAGGGTCTGATCTAAACCAACAAAGACAGAGAGGTTCTGGGCCTAGTGGCCAAATAAATTGACCTCACAAGTCTTCATAGGCACATGGGTGAAGGAACATAAGCTTATGGTCTCCTACGAGCAATCACACCCTAAGCTCTGCTTTATTTTGGGACTCAGCCAGTCATTTCTGAACAGTTGTGTCTTCAAGTGAAGACTGCACACCCAAGCCAGTTCACCCAACTAAACCCAGGCTAAAGTTAGACACGCAGGGCTGGGGTGGGCGGGAAATACCTGAAACCGGACAAACAATTTTCAGCTAGAAACATTCATAAATTGAGTGAATCACTCTGTCCTTGAGAACCCTGTCAATGAGAAATGCTGGGAGGCCTGGGGCCTCCACAGGGTGCTAACCCAGACAGGACTGGGGAGGTAGATGTGCTGCTAGAGACCAGTGTTGCCTTTCCATTTTGTCTTACGTATTTTTACAATGCTCGATTTAGCTCAGGTGGCAGTAATAAAAACTGCAGAACAGGTAGGGCATGGTCAGCGACAGTGCAGGCTTTCCCCCCAGCATGCCTCAGCCCTGAGCTGGGGATCACTTTTCCAGGTGAGAAGCAGTTCATCCTCTAGGCTCATTCAGCCTTTAGTCATTCTGCTGAAGCTGCCGACAAGAGCAGCAATGAATTCCACCAGCAGTGGTGATTTTGTGAAACGGATATTTACCCGCTATGAACTAGCATGTGGCAATCAAGTAATTACCTAGAGGCCACCACATAGTGGAGACTTTTGAGTGCCAGACTCAGTCACCCCAAAATCAGGAAAAGTTCTGGGAAATCTGTTACCTTCCCACACCTTTGACAGTTCCAGGCACCAAGAAGGTGTATCCCTTCCTTTGGTCCCTTCCTCTGGCAAGGAATCAGAGCGGACTGTTCTGGAAGAGAATGGCCAGCTAACGTGGTGAGCTCTCCATCATGGTTCACTCATAACAGGCTGCTTACTCCCCTTTGCATGTTGCCATTGCTGCTTGCTGAAGGATGTAGGTTTGCAAACCTTTGCCAAAAAGGAACTGAATGTCAATGAGCTACTAAACTTGGACATCCTGATGAAAAATATTTATAGAGGAAACTCCTTAAAGGGATACATGCCAATGGAATAACCCTGGATAGAGAGAACATTTCTGTGCACTGAAAGTTATGTGCTAAGCTGGTTCCATGCCTCTATTTTATACATACTTAAGTGGGCTGAGAATTTTCTCAATAAAACACACCCTCAATGTGTAGGCAGGCTGTTGACCTCACCTGGCCAGACTCTTCCCTTTGGATGTTATTCATATGGCTGGTAGAAGGCACTGACAGAGAGGAAGCAGCCAAGAACCCACAGAAGTGAATGGACTTGTTTCTCTTGAGTGTTATGCTACCAGCAAAATAATTCATCCTGCTCAGAAGCAATAAGGTCATCCCCAATGCCACACATAAAAACAATGAGCCTCTGGTCACAAGAAAGCAAAGGGGAAGAGAAGATCTGTAACTTATTAAGGTTTTCCTGCTGACAGAGCTAATGGAGCTTATGCACAAATCCCAAAAGATTTGGAATTTGAGGATTGTTCTTATAACTATCCAAAACTTTGGATGCTTATCTGAGTGCAAACTTGAGTAGGAGATCTGCTGAGAACAATCTTTTTGGCACTTTCTCCTCCCCGCCCCACCGCCACATCCAGTTCTCAATAATCCCACCAGCAACATCTTTCTTGCAATATTCAGGCAGTTCTGATTCTGGAAATCAGACAAGGAAAGAAAACTTCGCAGAACATTTTGGACTCTTAAACGTGAGGTTCATCCTCAATTCCAAAAATGGACAAAGGGATGGGGCTGTTTCTTAATTATTACCTATTTTATCTAATTCCTGGTGGGGAGGTTTGCAAGGAACCCATGTCTGGGCTCTTGCCCACTCTTCTTGCCCAAACTACTTCTCTCTTCTTTTTCCCCATTCAGCCACATTACTGCCTACTACCAGCCTAGAAGTTTTACAGCCAGGCAGAGAGGACTTTGTTTCTTCATTGTGCATGGATGCTCTCTCTCACTCTTGTAGGATTATTTTAAATATGTAGCAGCCTCTCTTCCTGTTTCCCTCTCTCCTTCCTAGTTTACTCCCTTTCCTGGGTTCTGGGAATGCAGCAATGAGCAGAACACAAGCAGACTGGTGGTGTTCCAGCTCAAGGACGCACTGGATGCAAGATCCCATTTTGAACAGAGCAAACAAAGGAGTCACAAATGACAACAAATATGCTCCCCTCCAATTTGCTAATCAAACATTATTTACTGAACAGTACGTGCCTGATTAAAGGATCTGAGCCATAGCGGCAAAAGCTTCACGGTGACTAGGGCTTCTGTCATTTCAAGAGACGATATTACTTTTTTTCTTGACGAAAGGAGGCTAAAATAAAATAAGAAAGGAATCAGAACTAAGAATCCCAAACTTGTCCCCCAGGTCACGGACACTATTTGATAATGTGTCTTTCTAGGGCAGAAGAAGCTGACTGAAGGCCAAGAAATATGATGCTTCATCATCCTGATGTTGTAAGACATGATGAACACAATAATTATTTGCCTGTTTTAAAGTGATGTTTCAATTGTTCACACTAGAGCTGGCTAAAATATTTCTGCCTAGCTGCCTGTCACAGTAGCATCTAAGTCTGAATGGAAAGAGTTTTCAGGAATGCTCCCTAAACATTGTTACCTATTGGATAGTGGAAATATATTTTTGAAAGAAACGAGCATTGGTTTTTTAATCATTTTTGCCTAGACCAGCACATAAGAGCATAAGAATGGCCGTACTAGGTCACACCAAAAGTCCATCCAGCCCAGTATCCTGTCTCCTGACAGTGGCCAATGCCAGATTCCCCAGAATGAGTCAACCTAACCGGTAATGATCAAGTGCCATCCAGGATAGAGATGAACTCAGAGTGAACTGACAAGAAAGGTAACCAGCAGGAAAGAGTGACCGCGCAGCTCAAATTGGAAGTTTAAAAAAAATGCAATTTTTTTAAGAGGACTTCAAGTGTAGTATAGACACCAGGCCCTGCTCGCTGGCCCAGCACATCTCAGGTGATACAAGAAGGATATACAGAATTTCCCCCCGCTCAAAGTCACCAGTTCAAATCCAGCCTAAGTTGGTAGTGACCAAAAGTCAAAGTTTGGTGGCCTGTGTTGAAGTGATTCGGGGTCTCAGTCTGGCTCCTAACAGACAACTCTCCATGGCATAAAATTCACCACCAACTGGTACCCTATTAGCAGTCCCAGTTGACAGGTCAGAGATTTAATACATTATACCAGGGTTTCTGAAACTGGGACCTCTGACAGTATACCACGGGGTCTGCGAGTCATGTCCAGGGCTGCTGGCCATGCTGATCAATTCCTCCCCCTCCAGTGCCTCCTGCACACCACTGAACAGCTGTTCAGCAGCATGCTGTGGGGAGGAGTGGGGACGGGGCATGCTCGTGGGAAGAAGTGAAAAGAGGCAGGGAAGAGGAAGGGTGGGGACTTGGGGGAAAGGGTGCAGTAGAGGTGGGGCCTGATCAGGGGGTTGGGAGGCTTCAAAAATTTTTATATCAAAATGGGGGTCCTCAGGCTGCTAAAGTTTGAGAATCACTGCATTATATGGTCCAGCTCTTTCTTCAGTAGCCAATTGTTTTCTCTCTCTTTACATCATGACAAGGGAGCTACCCAGATTATAGTAGTATCAAAATGTGATCACTTGACATCTCCAAAAGGAGATATTTTCTAGGATGGAGACTGACCTTTCCCACTTATTTAGTACCCTTTGAGGCTTTAATACATTTAGACATTAATAAACATACACTCAAAACATTGTAAGAATAAGGAACTTTTAAATAAAAAAAGACTTGGGGCTGAACTCTGCTCTCAGTTACATGTACATGAAACCAGAGTAACTCCATTGTTATTGGATTATTACTATTAGTATTAGTATTACATTAGCCCCAAAAAATGCAAGCCAAGATCAAGGCTCTGTCCTGGTGTGTGCTGTAGATGCACACGGTAAGAGACAGTGCTTTCCCCAAAGAGCTAGGAAACTTAATGGAACAAAGGATGGGAGAAAAGTTTATTACTATTCCTATTTTACTGGTGAGAGCTGAGGAGCAGAAAGCACTATTACATGACTTGCCAAAGTCATAGAGCAGATCTGTTTGTAGAACTAGAATCCAGATCTCCCGAATCCCTATCTAACGCTTTAAAAAACAAAAGTTTTCCTCTGGTGTATATAAAAGAAAATTTGGTCCTTCGCTCCTAAAACATGGAGAGAGGGATCGGACAAGGAAGGGTTATTACTGTTTCAGCGTTATACTGTTTCTGTTACAAACAGTCTCACCTTATGAACAGGGAATTTGGATCAGGATACAATTCTTTCCCATTGCAAACCTTCCTAGAAGCATTGCCATATCTGTGACAATCTTTTTTTTTTTTTTTTTGCTTTTATTTTTGTTGTTGTTTTATTTTTACTTTCAGTTCAGCTGCAGCTAAGTGCGGAAAGCGTGGGGGAGGTATATATAAAGAGCACTGAGTCTGGACAGTTTTTGGCTATGGATACCAATGGACTTTTATATGGATCAGTAAGTATGAGGTTGATGTGGTACCAGACATGGAGAGTTTTGAGGTTGGCAGAAATCTTGTTGCTCTGAGTAATGTAACCCACAAGCAACATTTAGTCTCTGTTTGTTATTCTTGCAGCTGGATCGCCACTCTTTACCCAACTTTATTTTTGGAATAAATAAATAAAAGCTTGTAACGGTGCCCCAAAATATTTAACATATTATAGTTCATAGTTGAAAGCAGTAGCAGTATCATTATAGTGTCTTTTCAGCTGCCAGTTTTCAGAAAGAGACTCTATTATGAACTCTTGGCCAAAACTTCTCTCTTGCCCATAGACTGCAGTGAAATTGCAGCTGCTTACCCCGGGCTGGCCACCGTCCTGTTTTGTAAACACCCTTTTTCAAGACGCACCACATTAGACTCTTCATTCTATGATGCAAATGTGGCACAGTAGCTCAAAATTTCTCAACGTCCTTGCTAGGTGAATTTAGTGTTTCTAAAGATATTAATTTGAGGTGAAGTTTTCTGTTCTCAGATTAGGTAAACCACAGGTAGCAGCACAGCTCCCAGCCACCTGCTTGCCAATTTGCCTCAGCCATGAACTGCAGGGACCACCTGTATGAGGGAGAAGGTAGCAGTGTCTCCAAGCCCATTCAAACCTTGGCCTTTCCAGTCATTCTCTCAATAAGGACATTCAGTGCCACATGTGATGTCTGTTAACAACTGACCTGAGATCACCCTAATTTTGGTATGACACACAATTGCTGATTTTTCTGTTAAGCATGTGCATCTGTCACAGAGGCCCTGTTCCACCTCACCTTCTTACCCTGGAAATTGCAGAGTCCTCAAGGTGCGCTATCAATGAAGCTTTATTTCAAATCCCTTTCACCAATATCAATAGGGTCCCCCGTGCTCCCACCTATTTACATGTGCATCAACTGAGCAGGACCTGAGCACGGCTCCAGCCATGAAACTGGAAAGAAAGCCGGCTCCTGGCTCCCCAGCCTGGCTACTGGCTGGTCTCCACTCCATGCTGGGCTGCCACCCAGGCTTCTGGCTCAGGCTGACCCCTGGGCTCCCCACTGGGAGTCCTGTTGTCCACCAGGGTCCCAGCTCCCTGCTCTGATCGAGCCTGCTACACAGGCTCACTGGTCCCCACCGGAAGCATGGCAGCCAGAGATGAAAGTAAGCCAATACGCCCCAGTACGGGATACTGGCAAGAGCCGGTCTGCTGTGCTGGACCGGATCCCCCAGGCAGCAACTTAAAGGGCCTGGGGCTCCCAACAGCAGCTGGAGCCCCGAGCCCTTTAAATTGTCGCCAGAGCCCCACTGACAGAGACCTGGGGTAGCGGCAGCAGCCAGGAACCCCGGGGCTCCGGTGGTGATTTAAAGAGCCCGGGGCTCCACCGCGGTGGCGGTGGCTGGAACTCCAGACTCTTTCAATGGCCCTCAAGCCTTGGGGCTCCCAGCCGCCTCTGCAGCTGGTAGCTCCAGCAGTCATTCAAGGGACCCAGGACTTCCAGCCGCCACAACTGCAGCCAAAGCCTGGGGCGCTAAAGGCCCCACCCCTTCCAGTTGAGGCCACACCCTTGCCCAGGACTCCAGAGTACCGGTAAATCCTTTAAGATACTTTCACCTCTGATGGCTGCCGATTGGACTCCAGGTACAAATCTCCCTGCTTCAAGTCCTGCTGCCCTCCCTGGGCTCCTCTCTGGGAATGTGGCAGCCATACCAGGCTCTAGGCATGGATCTCCCCGCTGGGCGCCCGGCTGCCCTCCTCAGGATCTCGGCTCCCTGCTCCACATTGGAAACATGGCTGCTCACATAGGGCATGTCTACACTTACAATGCCGTAAGTGATCAAAGTGCCAGGCTCACTGGTGCACATCTGTAATCACAGCTACTTGGGAGGCTGAGGCCAGTGAATCACTCGAACTCAGGAGTTCTGGGCTGCAGTGGGCGATGCCCATCGGGTGTCCACACTAAGTTCTGCATCAATATACAATCCCTGGGAAGCTTGGGGTCACCAGGTTGCCTAAGGAGGGACGAATCGGTCCAGGTCGGAAAAGGAACAGGTCAAAACTCCCCTATATTCTGTCATAGTGTCTCAGAGCTGGTGAGTGCTCATGAAAGCAGCTTACAGATATAATTCCACAGCCATAGCTAGCTACGGGGCAGCTGCAGAAAAAGCAGACCAATTGCATTGATTTCAATGGGATTTAGGGTGACCGGACAGCAAATGTGAAAAATTGGGATGGGGGTGGGAGGTGATAGGAGCCTAGATAAAAGAAAAGGACCCAAAAATCGGGACTGTCCCTATAAAATCGGGACATCTTGTCACCCTCATGGGACTGCACCATGGATGAAAAAGACCCAGGATGTGTAGCTGCTCAGGAGGCAGCAGGGCGCTATAACAAAGGAACCGATTGCAGACAGGATAGCATCACCGCTCACTTGTAGCTGATTGAAATGCAGGTGCCATGAACAAGTTACTGTAGAGAAGTTAGCTAAGCCAAGGAAACCTACTTAGCATGAGCGTCCACCAATTTTAGGAAAGTAACTGTTTTATATAAACATTGTATTAATAGACGGGAGTCAGATTCAAAAAACAATGGTCTTAAAGGGTGGGTGGGGGTTGGGTAGAGCGTCACGGCAAACCAAGACTCCCCAAGTATAACTGAGTCTAGACCACTGCACTTAAGGGCCTGCTTATGCCATTTGCTCTCACCATGGATACTTGGAACTCTTTTTCAGCTGTTACCGAGTGAGGAATGCTTGTTCTTGGAAAGAATGGAAGAAAATCATTACAACACGTACACATCTAAGAAGCATGCAGATAAGAACTGGTTCGTTGGCTTAAAGAAGAATGGAAACTGCAAACTGGGACCGCGGACTCACTATGGCCAAAAGGCCATCCTTTTCCTTCCCCTGCCAGTGTCAGCTGATTAAGAGAAATATCCAGGGTGCCATAAAATGACCCTGAGTCTTAAGCACCAACTACTATTCCTTCTCTCTCTCTCTCTCTCTCTCTTTCACTGGGCAGTGTGACAAAGAGCTTAATTTTAGATCTGGAATTTTAAATCCAAATGCCTTAAAAAGAAAAGAGAGCTATTTAATTTTGCACTAATCAAGTTTAACATGGAGGTGAGGAAAACACTTGTAGAGCAATGGGCAGGTTGTCTCTCCAATGCATTCTTGTTGATGGGTCTCCATGGTCAGACCTGCACAATAGAAAGTACGTGTGAGGCACATTTGAGGCAAAATGTGTGCATTGAAAAATGCAAAATGACTCCACAGAATATGCATAAACTCTTGTTTCAAAGGGAGCATACAGGAAAGTTACTGCTTGGCTTATTAGAACACTAAATCAAGAAGTTATTATATCAAGAAGTATATACACACCTAGAGAGAGATGCATGTTCTATATTCCTGTAAAAGTGAAACTCTCCTGGAATACATAGGTATTTTAATGCAATCTAGACAGTATCTAATATACCCTCCAAAAATTTTAGAACTGCATCAGTATTCAATTTATCAACTGAAAGCATAGTCAAGAATTCTGCACATATCTTAATAGTGTACAACTGAACTAATCACAACCCATACTCTTGAAAACTAGACATCTAAGCCAGTCATACACTACTAATATTGCTATATTTCTTAATAACCTTCATATGGAATTTGTATTTATTTATTAAGTGACTGTGTATACATTATAAAGAGTTCAATCATATGAATTATATGCTGTCAAAGCCAGTTACTGTAATCTCAAGAAGGATGCATATGGGCTAAAGAGGGGTATGATTTTGACAAGAAAGTCTGGGAGAAAGGTCATGGGGGAAAGGGAAGTAATCAAGAAACTATGTTATTGTAAAACAATTCACCATTTTTATTTTGCCCCCAAAACTAATTTTCCATTTGAAAGCACAGTTCCTCTCTGATTAGTAGAATTATGACATTAAATATGGCACCATGGGACTTCAGTGAGTTCCATATCACTGTATGTGCTGAGTTTACTAATAAAAAGTTATTTTCTACCTGACAGCCCTTCAAACTCAGCCTGGGAGTTGACAGTCAAACTGGGTTCTTCTCTTTTCATGTACTATCACTAAGGCCACATCTACACAACCCACTGGATCAGCAGGTAGTGATTGACCTATTGGGGATCGATTTATCGTGTCTAGAGTAGACACAATAAATCGATCCCCGAGCGCTCTCCCTGTCAACTCTGGAACTCCACCGCCACGAGAGGCAGAAGCAGAGTCGATGGGGAAGTGGCAGCAGTTGACTCGCCGCCGTGAGGATGCCCAGGTAAGTCTACTTAAGATACGTCAACTTCAGCTACGCTATTTGTGTAGCTGAGGTTGCATATCTTAGATCAACCTCCCACCCCACCCCAGTGTAGACCTGGCCTAAGAATGAAAACTCTGCTGGTCACATTCTCCCTTTCACTGACACTTGTGTAAACTCATTGACTTGGTCTGCATAGCTGTAACTTGACTGGAACATAATACACATCACCATTTATAATAGCATAGGAAGAAACAGAATCTAGCTCACTCTCCTAAACTAGAAAATTAGGTTGTTTTGATGACGTCAGTTAGGGGTGTGAAAAATTGACACCTCTGAGCATTGTAGTTAAATGATTGGCACTGCTAGGTTGACAGAAGAATTCTTCTGTCAACCTAGCTAACATCTGTCGGGGAGGTGGGAGAACCCTGTTCTGCTGTAGCATGTTAAGTGTAGAAGAGCCCCTAGTCTCTGCCATTACTATAGCTAGTATAACTACTATATTTCTATGATTCAATCTTGCTCCCATTGAATTCCATGCAAGCAGATTCAGGGATATGGTGTATCAGTGAGTTTCTTTGCAAGGAGTCTAGCTTAAGGACAGTGCACATGAATCAACCCCCATCCTTCTGGTTGGGGGATATCAGCATATTTGTGCTTTGCACTGTAGCTTCTCTCTGAGCAGAGCTGTCATTGAGAGTTAATGAAAGTTCAACACACAAAGCCCCTAGAGAATTGGTACCTACACTGGGGAATAAGTTAAATAAATAGAAAGATTTGTTCTAATTTTGCAAAATAGCCTGTAATTCCAAAAATTCAGGAAGGCTGAGATTCACTATAGTCTGGACAGAGTATAGACCAGGGATCAGCAACTTTGTCATGCGGAACCCCAGGGTAAGCACACTTAGCAGGCCCCACCTGTTTGTTTACTTGCCGGTTCGCCAACCGCGGCTCCCACTGGCCCCGGTTCGTCGCTCCGGTCCAATGGGGGCTGCGGGAAGCGGCATGGTGCTGGTTGCTGATCCCTGGTATAGACTAAGGTGATTTTCACCCTAAGTGTCTTCTCTTCTTTGTCCTGCATGACATTCTAGGTAGCAAACACAACTACGTGGCCCATAATCCTTAAGATTCCCATTCACTTTTTAGTACACTTCCCTTCCCTTCTTAACACTCACAACTGTAAAAACTTCAGCTCTATTTAATCAATATTAAAGGATACACTGGGTGCCTAACTTTTTTTAATGGTTAAAAGACTTTATTTAATGACTCTAAGTCACTAGGGACAAGTGCTCCTGGTAGATTAAAATGTTGGAAAAATAGGGTTTATTTTCATTGTTTATATTACAAATCATTACAAATTGTGGAACTATATGCTCACTAACTGCATTAAGACAACTCATCTAATATTTGGAAGAGGAACCTCTGACAAATTTGAAAAAGACTTAGTCTAACTTTTTAGAAACCTTTGATTAATTCCTAGTTATGAAAACTCAAGATGTTGCGCTCCTTTCCCTTCTTTGCCCCCCTTCCTACCTCTCAATTCTTTTATCTTTCTGTTCTTCCACCTCCCCCCATTCCTGTTATCCTCTTATTTGGGGGGAGGGGATTTTCTAATAAAAAAGACAGCTCATCTGCTCTTCTCCCAGCCTAAAATTGCAAAAATTATTATTCTAGGTGGCAAACGCATCTACTGGCCCATAACCCTTAAGATTCCCATTCAAGATTTAGCGTATTTCTAAAACTGCAAAATGGATTTTGTAGTTTGCATACAAAACATTTGAATTGCCGTAACAGGCTAATTTCCTGATGATACATAGAATCAAAGGACTGGAAGGGACCTTGAGAGGTCTTCTAGTCCAGTCCCCTGCACTCAAGGCAGAACATCTCTGCATCCAATTCCTGGCTCTTTTGGTGTGTCCAGCTACTGTCGGGTGGACTGTAGTAGAACCAGAATACACAAATTCATTTTTGTTTAAATGTACTGTACCTCCTGAAAACATCAAGACAAGGCCTGCAGTGTCCACTAATTAGATATTATAATCTATTTTTTCCACTTTACTTTTAACACTGCCAAGAGACACCACTATCCTTCCAAGAAATGGGCATTACCTCCAAGGTTCCTGCCATTACTTGAATGTTTTCAATGACACACTTTGTTCCTGAACAAACATAACTATGGGATGTTCTGCTACTTGGAAACCATCTGTTCCAAAACCAGCAGTGCAAGTTTGATTCTTTTAGCCTGACTTGTTACTAATCATGTTTAATTAATATAATAATGAAATTGACACAAGCGCCATAGACTGTAGTGCTGAATTGGGAATTTGGGAGAGAGAGAGGGGAGTGCACTGAAACAAGTTTCAGAAACAAGAATACACATTTCCCCTCACAGTATATATGAAAGCTTTCAGACCGCACTTATCCATGTATATCTTTCACTCACAACAATGCTCATAATTATAAACTCTCCCAGTACAGAGCTATTGTCTTTTGCCTCCCCTGTCTATTACTATTCCCCTTTCATAGTGTCCCTCTTTAAAGTACATCTCCTGGCATGGGATAGTTTCCTCCATACACACGATCAAGATCAGTGATCAAGAGCCTAGAACCAAAAGTCTTTGGCTCCCTTCACAGAATGGCCTACAGAGAGAGCCTTATATTGTCCCTTACACATGTGGCAAAAATACCTTCAATCAGGTCTTCAGGTCCTTGCTCGTGCACAAGATCATGTACAAAAATATCTCCAAAATGGTATCTCTTGCACTTATTACAATTGCACATGCAACTACAGTATCTAGGTATGCATGTGACCCGCTAGAAGAGTAACAGGTCATTTGCTTACAGGAGGGCCACAACTATCCATAGTAAACTCACATGCAATTTTATGTAAAAGGTACTGAAAATTTGGCTTTTCGGGTTTAGCAACCTAAATTGTCACGGTCTGATTCATCAGAAATCAGGGAGATGTTACTTAGCTAAAATCTTTTGTGCCCGCTGTTTGGATTAATCAAGAGCTTGATGGTTTGATTTTCAAAAGAACAGAGAACCTGCAACAACTCTGTAAATAAGGCCATTAGTGTCCTGGGCTGAGAATCAGGACTGGTGTTTGGTATGTATGTTAAAAGTAAGCCTACGATACTGATACTTATTGTTAATGGGTGCTAAACTAGAAGTCCATGTGCCATTATGAATGTCACATATATAGGTGACAAGTGTTGCACACAAGTACACTGTCCTGTATAGGACAGTGTAATAGCAGCACATATCTTCATGAATGACAATATGAGTTAAGGTGTAAATATCTCCAATTTGCATGAAGGTGGGTACAGATTAAGAAGGAGAGTTAAGGTTTTTTGGTGGGAGGAAGCCACAATTGTCCATTTCCAAACTTCACAACTTTTTCTTTTAAGTTACACTGTGACTGAGAACGTTATGCCTTCCCCATTTTTTTTTTAAACTTAAAAATGTCTTATAAAGATTTCTTCCCTTTATCAATCCGTATGCTCTTACAATTAACCCCAGCTTGATCAAGATTTTTCATTGAATATATATATGCATATATGTACTATGTGTAGGTGTATTTATTATTTGGCATATGCAATCTGGTCAAGCCAAGCCACAGCGTGTTCGAGGCTCCAAGAAGTTGAGTCATTTTTTTAGTCCTCAGCAATGCGCGTCATTAGTTGTAGCTGCCCACAATGACATAGTGGACTATCTCTAAAATGCCACCAAAGTTCCTCTGCAGCACAAATTCCACATCTGCTATGACACCAGTTCAGAGGCTCCACTGCCTTTGTGCTCATTCAAATCCAGGTTGATGATGAGTGAGGACTGAGACAAGATAATGATATGTCACACTTAAGGTGGGCATACTTATCTACATTGATACAATTATCTAGGTTTAATGTTGTCTACCTCAAAAAACTAAAGCAGTCACATGTGGAATGCGTTCAAATATCTGCTGAAAAAGTAGCACCAATATCTGATGCTTCAACACAACACAGCATCTGCACTACAAAATACCTATAATTCAGAGGAAGTGGATGGTAGCATCACTGTTGGGAACACAGGACCATAAAATTTCTCCTACACAATGCAAATCATAAAGCAGAAATCTCAGTTTAATAGTATGAAGAACCACAGCTTTAGTATGTGCAGTAAGATTGCCACGTTAGCATTTACTATGGGAAAAATTAGAATAAAGTTTCCCCCATCCTACCCCAAAATCTTTTATATTTCCCCAAGAAAACTCAACTCTGATGCAAGATTTGGTTTTAAAGGAGACAACCTAGGAGATGCTGATGATCATTTCATAACCATTGTTAGAGCTGAGTTGATTGAGGTACAAGAATATTAAAGGTCCTGTTCAGTACCACACAGTATGGTACTGAATCCCAGGAACTTCCACATGCCTTCTCTGTAGCAACTTCATTATGCAATGCCCTCAAATCCGAGGCTCATATTTTGCACATGCAACATCCATGAGAAATAACTAGTCAGAACTCTGCTGAACCATTTTTCTTGGCGGCTTAGAGTTCCCTCTACCTCCACAACCACCAGAACATATTTGAAAATTCCTTAGTATTTACTGAGCTAATGCAGGGAAGAATGTCCTAAAAGTACAGGCCTGACAACATCAGGTCTCTGTCTTCTGAATCAGCAATATTCCTGCACAGACTCCTTTTCTTCATATAGGTTAGATTGCGCAATCCTGGTCCATGTGGATGAGTAAGGGCTTCACAACCTGGCCCTCCGGGTCCATTGCTGATCAGTGAGAAAAGACTGAGTGGCGGCTACGCAAACTGCTAATGAGATGAAAAATGTGGGGATGACTGGTAAGATGCAAATCTGCTATTGGAAAAAGTCTAGGAACTTCTAGGAATTGACACACACCTACTGGAACTGACTGACACACCTACACACACACACACACACATGATTAAAGCACTTGCTCAGACTTGCCAAACAATATAAATGCTAACTATTGAATTCTATGTTTCCGGTGCATTCTCAAGGCCTTTGATGTGATATATTCAGTTATGAGGCTCAGGTTGTGTTGGTCTAAAATTTCAACCCACTCGGGCTACTCTTGGAGGTATTTTTTTTCATTCCCCCTTCGCAGAGGGAGCAAAGGAGAAATATTTCTTGCTCCAGGCAAACCCCTCAAAAGAAAGCTGCCAAACAATCTGGATGTAGGAGGTATAAATAAGACTAATATTTCCCCTCTATTTATGTCTCATTAATGTTGAAATATGTAGCAATAATTAGCCACTAATTGCTTCACTTTTGAATTGCTGTGCTAATTGCTGAACTCCTGAACTTCTGCACTTCCTGAGTCTGAAGGCTTCTTCCAAGTTTTAAAGCAACATTATTAATTTTCCTCTAATTCAAATGCAGCAACACGTTAAAAAGAACCCCTTAGACATGACAGGAGAGGGTGTCCGTAAAAGATTCAGAGGCACTGCCAGCTACAGTACTTTACAATGGAGACAAGAGACCAATGTTAATTAAGCTACTGTTTGTGTCTATATGGATAATAAAAATCTTTGTCCATATCCCAGAGGGGTCAACCCAACATGGAGTGTTGCTATTTAGAGATTAAGAACAGGTTAACTCTGAAGGCAGCTGTTCTCAAACTTTAGCAACCTGAGGACCCCTATTTAGGTTTACATTTTTTCACGGGCCCTCAAGGCCCCCGCTCAGCCCCAGACTCCACCCCTACTTCACCTCTTCCACTGCTCCTCCTCTTTCCACCCCTTCCCCCGAGCATGCCCATCCCCGCTTCTCCCTCTCCCTCCGAGTGCCTCCTGCATGCCGCAGAACAGCTGTTCCACAGCGTGCAGGCAGAGCTCGGAGGCAGGGGGAGGAGTTGACCTGCAGAGCCAGTAGCCTCGGACATGATTCGCGTATTCATGGACCCCCAGGGGTCCACAGACCCCAGTTTGAGAAACCCTGTCTTGAGGCATGGACTACAAGAGCCACATGTAGTGCCCTGAAGAACCAGCCGCATGGGGCTCCAGAGCTATGGGGCGCTTGCTACTAGCTAGAAAATAAGTTACTTACTGGCCATTTAAATACAGACCCCATTGATCTTTTTAATTTACAAAAGAGGGAAACACCCTCTGTCTCTCTTGCATACCAAAGTTTCATACTGATCCATATAAACTAGCATTCGGTCTCTGATGGTGGCCAGTTCCAGCCACTTAAGAGAAAGCTCTAAGAAACTCCACACTAGGCAGCTATAGGATAACCTTCCCTTAGGGAAAGTTTATTCCTGACCCCCCATTATCCAGTGGCTGGCTTCTGTCCTGAAGCAAGAGGGTTAGATCCCCTCATACTCTTTAGGCAAGGGTTGGGTTTTTTTTTAATATTTACTTTTTTAAAAACTCTAGACATCTCCATCTGTAAAATGCAACTCATTGCACTTCTCCAGCTGCATACAGTTCCCATCTGTAAAATGGGTACAGTAACACTTCCTTTCTCTCACTCTGTCTGCCTGGCCTATTTAGACTGTAAGCTCTTCAAGGCAGGTTTTTTTATTAAGTGCATGTAGAGTGCCTAGCACAATGTGGCTTCAATTTGTGATGGAATACAAATGGCAATTTCCAGCTCCCATGCATAATCCCCAATAGCCCAATACATACAATTGCTTTATTGTTCTGGTCATCCTCTGTATTTTAACTCTGAGCACCTATAATCTACTCACTCTTGGCTATCTTTTCCAAAAAACCCAAAAACTATGGGGGATTTTTGTTTTTAACTAAATAAGAGAAAATAAAATATAATAGGACTGCTCAGTACCATCCTGGTAAGGGTGAAAGGGTAGACTTCACACCTGAACCAGTAAAGGTTCATGACCATTTGCAAGTTTGGTCTTAAAATATATATATTTAAACACCTGTGTCGTGATTCTGATACTAACTCAATTAAGCTGCTTGACAAAGCAGTGATGCAAGTCCCTGATCAGGTTAAACTAGTCAAATTTGAACCTCAGAGTTTATCCACTTGGGAACAAAGCCTGTTCCAGTGCCACTGTTCTGTGACTGCTTAATAACAACTGGGATTTAAACAAGTACCCGGTGACAGCCAATTTCGCAAAGGCCAAAATCTGTGCTCTGTCCAATAAACACGGAAAATTTGTGGGAAATCCTGGATTCAAACCAGTAGGCTGTAGGAAAAAAGGTCCCAGACATGTCTTATTTCTTTGGTAATGCATGTTGCTCTGGCAGTTAGTCCTTGGCAAACACTAAGATGTTAGTTACAGCAGCAGACACATGGATTCAAGCTGGGACAAGATGGGGTTATGTCGATAGTGAATGACAGAAGTAACTTCCCTAACAAGTGTCTTGTTAATTTTTCCCCTCACAGGTCTGGGTTGTCCCTCAGCTAAAATATAAAGTTCTGTAGGTGTACAAGTGACCAAGATTTCTAATGTAACAGGAAAGCTAGAAACTGTAATATTAGACTTAGTTCTGCTGTCTCCCAGAATCTCATTAACCCCAGGGCATTCCTTTCTTTAGACATCTGACGCCCCAAAATTACCACCTCTGATTATGCTTGACACCCAACTGTGGGGAAATGTCAACACTTTGCCTGAAAAATAATCCTCAAGAAAGATACAATAATTGCTCCAAATGAATGAACAAGCAAGGCTGACATTGGTAGCTGAAGTTATAAACAGTTCAAAGAGTTTTTGTCCTCAGGGCAAGAGGCAATTACTGAGCTCCAGACTTGGGCATTCTCTGCCTCATTTAAGGGAGGAACCCATACATCCAAGAGAGGAGGGTGGGGTTTATTCCACATCACTAGGGGGAGGGTTATTTCATATTAGGCAGTCGTTCTGCACAAAATTCCTATAAAATGGGGCACAGTGAGGGGGGCAGGGCATGAAGGGTCATCTTGTGTCATACCTGTTAGTAGTTCAATGTGAAACCCAGCTCTGGTTACTGTCTGGGTGATAATTAAAGATGTCCTGTTCGATGATCTCTCTCTCAAAACAGGCCATAGTATCCGAGACTGTATGCCTGCTGTAGGAGTTCATAATGATTACTACATTTACCTGTGCACGGGCCGCCACTACCTAACTCATTGCTATGGAAAAATGCCACAGAAGGAACTAGTAAGGACCAGATTCCAGTCAAATGTTTTTGATGACAAACTGTATACCAATTCCTATCAACCTGTGTGATTTAAAATGTCCACGTTCCTAACACCTTTGAAACACATTATGAAAAAAGAAAGAAACCCGAGGCTAGAATATTGCCTGAGCATCAGGGGAAAACCAACAACTGATTCCTAAGAAGATCTCTAGATCCTCAATCAGCCCCAGAACTACTTGTGAAATGTATGTGGGTAGTATAAAGAGACCTAATCTGTTTTGCAGGTGTAATATTAGCCTTAGGGGTTTATTTCTTTACACTCAGCTTTCACAGTGATGATGGACGACACCATTGATCACTGGGTCAACTATTTACCACAACGACAATTCCTTTTTAAGGTTTCTTCCATGCAGTATCAGGGACCTGGGGGACACTGTGGAGATTCCACCCAACTCCCCATATCAAGGCTTGAGTTTGCGCATGTTCACATAGAGACACACATCCTGGGAAAGAGTAAAGGGGCATGAACAGTTGTATTTTATCTCTGCTCCTGCCTCCCAGCAGTCCTCAACCTCCCAAACCCATTTATTTCCCCATTCAGTGCCTGCTGCCCACCTGAAGCTGCATATAGTGATTCCCAGAAGGCTTTGCTGTTCTCAGTTACAGGTTGGGGATGCATTTGTACCTTCTGGAGCATATCAGTGCAACTGTACGCAGTTAAGGAGCTGTGTGGGCACCTACAAGAGAGTCCTGGACTTGAAGAGGCTTGGGGATCTGAGGAAAGTTGATTTGGAGGCAGGGTGGCTCACTGTGATGAGCTGGTTGCAGGGGGTAATTTATTCTTTGGACCCACTATATTACTTGAGGAAGGTGCTGAGTGTTACTAGGAAGGTCTTTACTTTGGAAGAGTTTTGGGTGCTCTGGGTCACTCAATCATGCTGTTTCAGTCTTTAGTGTTTCCACTCTTAACTAATTCCCTGAGCCGTCCACTGCTCCCCACCAGGGAATTTTACATATTTTCAGTGCATTGCGTTCAAGTGATTTAGCACAATTGGGAGCTTCTGCTAAGCGCTACAGCTGATGGAGGGATTCAGGTAAGGATTGAGGGTAATGGGAGAAACTACTACAACAACTCAGCCCTAACTGAAACAAGTCTAATCACATCTCTGTTTTCAGGACCACCAAATTCACCACACGGTCCCTCATGCGGATACTTGAAAAAGTAACACGCCCTCTTGTAAAAGGTGTACTCTCATCTAGCTCTCCACGCTTAGCCTCCTTATAGCTCTCAGAGTACAGTATGCAGACACTGCCGTCATGGAGTGTGACCCGAGCTAGCGTTAACCTAGCTAGCAGGGTACCCATCGCAGTGAAGTCTAGCTTCCAGGCAGGCTTGTACAGCCTGTGCAGAAATCTGTGTTGCTGGGGCTTCACTGTTATCAGAAGCTAGATTAAAGTTAGCCTGGGTATATCTACAGGTGCTTCAATCATCCCCCACACCACTGCAAGTGCAGACAAACCATCAGCGTTGGCCCCTTATGCAGGAAGGATGAGGCTGGATGAGGACAAGATGAGGTTTTTTTACTCATATATGGTAGATCCTTTAGACAACGAATCAAAGTGTTGCTTTCATTAAACTCATTGTAACCTGGGCACTCTGAACTCTCTAAAGTGCAAGTAATCTGACAGCAGGGGAGCTGAGCTTTTAACAGCCAAAAGGAGCTCAGACAACCCCCTGCTTTCAAGCTACAATAGAAGGCAAAAACAGAGTGCGCCCCCCAACCCCGCTCATGGGAACAGGTTTTCTAGGCTGATTTTTGACATTCCTGCTTCAGATCATGACCCAGAATCTTTGAGAACAGCCTCAAGCACAGTATTTCAACAGATACAGTATCAAGTAGTGTGGTCCAGCAGCGAGGGCTCCGGATTGGAGCTTCAAGTGAGGTTTATTCCCAGCTCTGCCACTGGCTCACTCTATGACCTTGGGCGACTCATCTCTCCGCTGCTCAGTTTCCCTATCTGTGCAATGCGGAGAACACTCCTTGCCTATGTTGGAGACCTGCAGTTGAGAAGCACCAAGTACAAATATGACTATTATTAGTCAAATAGACAGACAAAGAGCTTGGAAGAACAGTTCAGAGCCTGAAAAAGATGGGTTCCAGGAATAGGGGAAAGTTTCGGGGAGAATCATATTTTTCCCTCTCTCTAGGAAGCATGCAAGTAAGAAGACAAAAGGCATATGCTGGGAGGAGAGTGAGGAAGAGTTTGCCTGTGGAGAGCAGATCAGCTAGAAGAGAAGCTATGAACCTCCTTTATTTGACCTTCCACCTTTCAAAAGCAGTTTGCAGCAAAACAACAATTTACTCTAAAACCTTCCCCCCTCGGCAGGCTTAGGGGCCATGTAGCCCACCCTGAGCGCTAGCACTTGAAATCAATTCAGAGTGATTTCGGAAGTCACTCCCTCCTGAGGGGGCAGGGGCAGGAAGGGAGCTATTAAGTGCAGGAGGGAAGGAAACAGGGGGATTCCTTCCTTTGGAATGAGAGCAGTCGGAGGCAAGGCAGGAATGTGAGCAGGATGCTGCTGTCATAAAACAGGCTGACAAGTGTGTGTCAGTCACACGGGGGATGGAAGTGACATAGCATGTGCTGTTCGCCCTGCCCCCACTGATCAGCTTGAGGCTGAAGCAAGCCGGAGGCAAAAACAGCCTTCTTTACAATTATTCTTTCTTTATTTTTACCTTGGGGCCGGAAAGTGTCTGATTCTGCACATGGCAAAGGGGAGTGAACATCTTCCACGGGTTTTGCGAGAGCTTCCTGACAGCAAGGAACGGAGGATTAAGATTATCTGGGGTCTAGAGCTATCACAAAACCTTTTCCACTTTCACTCCCCTCCCTCATTCCCCTTGCCACCACCCAGCTGCCAAGTGGGAGTCAAGGGCCTCCCAGCTGTTGCCCGATTCTAACTTTCCTGCTAGCCAGGCTGGCCTACGGGGCTGCAGAAGGCAGCAGAGACTGAGGGTGCATTCCTCCTTCCCCAGTTCTTGCACTGACTGTGTGGCCAGCCAGCAACGTGCACGTAGGGTGACCAGACTGCAAATGTGAAAAATCGGGACAGGGGGTTGAGGTAATAGAAGCCTATATAAGAAAATGATCCAAAAGTCAGGACTGTCCCTATAAAATCAGGACATCTGGTCACCACCAGACTGCTTGGCAGCCTATTTTCTGCCCTGTGTCCATGGGGCCAAGTGCCCAAGGATTCTGCCTTAGCCTTCTCTTGACTTCAAGGGTCTGAGCAAGTCAGAATTGGAAAGGGAGATCAGACTTCAAGGGCCAACTTTTCTAACCTTGACTCCTACATTGCGTCTGCTAGTCAAGCAACAAGAGCAGAGTCCCTGCAGAATGCACAGAATCCTCCTCCCCCAACTCCATGTCCCATGAGCTGCTTTTGCAAGTGAAATTTATCGGCCAGTGTTTGAAAACGTAGCCCCGCACTGTATATAGTGTAAAATACAACCTGATCCCCTGAGACAGCTTGACTGCCATGTCAGTTAACACCTGAGCTGCCCTTCTCCAGGGGATTGGGCCCTGAGCTTCAGAGGGAAGTACTGCATGAGCTAATGTGCCTTCTCTGTCTCTAGTCTCTGCAAAGAGCGCAGAGAAACATGACCAGGCAGGAGTTTGGTGGTGCCGTACATTTACTGCCCGGCCCTCGGGCAGCGTGGAGAGGAAAGCAGGCAGAGCCTAGAAGGGTGACATAATACAGGGCTCCTCACCATGCTATACATGCATAGTCCTTTTACCACCCCTTCAGAGGGGGCAGCATTTGCTCCCTTTTCCTCAGGGACAGTCAGCTCCTCTCAACTCAGCTGAGCACAAAGACGGTGACTCTTGCTGTCCGCACAGATGATGCATGCCATGAACAGAGTGGCCTCCCAGTAGTTGGGCTCACCCTCCGTTTTGTGCTTTTGCATGAGTGCAGGGCCTAAAATGAGCCCTACGGCTCAAATTCAGTGCTCCCCCTGACAACACTGGAGTTCTGTGCATTATTCAAACACAGCGCTCCCAAAACACGGGGGAAACTGTATTCTCCATTGGTTACATGCAACATCCACTAACAATAAGGCCATGTACTGTATGTGTGAACAGACCCCCTCATGAGGCTGAGAAACTTGCCTCTCTAGATGCCCCAGTAGCTGAGTCACTCTTCCCACAGCGAGGCAAAAAGAGGTGAAATTCCTCCTCACATAACTTCATTTACAACTTTGTTCAGGTGGGGGTAGGGCTTGTCAGTTTTCTATTTGTTGCACACACAATCCTCCCGCTTCAAAAGTAGGTCATTATTATATACAAGTGGATTTTTTTTCTTTCTGTTTGTAAAAGATCAGGTTTGATGTTAATAACTCATCAGAAAATCCAGAAGAGGGCAATGATGAGGCAGAGCTGCAGTCTGGGAGAAGCAGCTTATTTTTGGTATTGTTGTGTTTACCTTCTCAGTAAGAAAGAGGCCTCTGGACTTAGCCCAGAAGAGGGTGCTACCTACCTCCAAGATGCAACAGAACCACCAAGTTTATACCGCAAAGTTTAACACCTAGATTGAGGCTGCCGGCTTCCTTCTCTAAACCCTCTCTGTTTGTCAGAGTTTCGAAAGGAAACACTTCCCACCCCCACGCAAACAGGAAATCCACTAGGCAAATCTGATCAAAGGAAGCCAAACAGACGCTTCAGTCCAGTTTGGACAGCAAGAAGCAGGCAAACTGGACTGGAAAGGGAAACCACATATCCGTGCACTCAGCTTTGCTGTAACCATCGTAAGCAATGATGCCAATAGGCAGAAACCAAAAGAGGAGGTCATGTGTCTGCATCCAAATTGCAAATAAAATAAGAAAGGGAGCCTGAAGGAAAACTGGAAATAGAGAAGAAAGTATGAAGGGCTGTTTTAGCCATCAACCCTTTCTTGGGAGAGATCAATGGGGTGCGTGGAGAAAGGGGCAATGGGGAAGGTGAGTATCACTTTGCATCAAAAGGGAGACAAAAAGGAATATCTCAGGGGAAAGGAAATTAGATGAATCAATGCAATGGTGCAGTCGTAAGCATTCTGTAGAGGGGTTTGGCGTTTTGCTGAACCTACACATTCTTGCTTCTCGCTTTCTCTAGTGGCTGATCACAACCGCCTTGCTTGGAGTATGTGTCATTTAATATGCTGCATCTGTTACCAGCCATTCAGGGATCTTTAATGACATGCACACACATTTTCCAGGTACCCCCGTGAGGCTCAGCAGAACTGCCCCTCCCCTTTCAGCTGTGGGTTGGGGACCCTAGCTGCTGTTTAATTCTCTGCTGCTCAATACCATGAATCCTTGGCTACCACTCTCCTTGCTCACAAACTTAATGCCATCAACACCATGACAAAAGCCCACATTGGTTCTTATTGGAGTCTTTTTCCTGTCTCAGGGACTAGACAGATCACTCTCTCTTCATCATAACAGGCTACCCAGAGTTTGCCTTCTGCATCAATACACATTCCGTCAGGGATGGTTTCTTCCTTTTCTAGCTTGTACATACTCCTGCGATTGGAAATTTTTCCTGTTTGCACGTCATAATCAAAGACATCCACAGAGTAGGACAGGCTATCAATGTAAAAGGTGGCAGGCAATCCTGCCCAAAAGGCCACCCCTAAGCAAAAAGATTTATCCAGAGTGACTGTCAGACATCTGGAAGGGAGAGTGAAGAATAGAAAGACAAAAGGCCAGGCATGCTTGTAAAGGGCAGTGTTGGAAGAGTGGAAGAAGGCATTAAACATCTGGCAAGAATGGATCTGAACATGGGAAATATTCTCCCCACAAACCATGAAGGCCTTTTCCTCCCCTTCTCTGCCTACAGGTTTAGGGCTTTAAAAAAACCAAAACAACTGAGGCAAGGGAGCCCAAAATAAGTCAGTTATTTAGCTCTGGGAGCCAGCGGAAACCAAAGCAAAAGGAAACTTTGGGTTTGTGTTGTTTTTCTGTGGTCGGCATTTCAGAAACCCTGCAGGAGGGGACACACACAGGGAGAGACCATAGGGATCACAGTTGGTGGGGCTGAGCTGGGGAACAGTAGGTCAATTCTAACAGCACAGTAGTTTGTGGTCACTAAACCAGGTCGCCAAGACATCTGGCTGCTGGACATTTCCTGCAAAGATCACAATATGGTCTGTTGCTGAAAATGAATGCAAATCCCTTTATGAGAGACTCTAATTCTTAAAACAAGGGACATGAGAGTCAGGACTCTTTACAGGTTTTGCTACTAACCTACTGGGTGGCCTTTGGGCAAGTGACTTGGGGCCCAAATCAACAGGAGTAAGGTGCCTTAATACCATCAAGGATCTGGGCCTTGGGGCCTGATTTTAAGGGTGCTGGATCTCCACAGCTCTCACTGACTATAATTAGAACTAGGGGTAGTAGGTACCTATGAGACTCCAAGAAGTGGGTGGCTTTATTCTCAGTTTCCCCACCTGCCCACTGGAGCCAACACTCTCTAATAACCTCACAAGCATGTTTTGTGGCGGAGTTGCATTTTTAGAAGCTCTGATGTTTGAATGGACAGTGATGCAGAGACTGGGCACTCCATATACAAACTCCCTCTGAATGGAGCTGACAAAAATAGAATATTATACTAAGTATCCCAAAGACTGCAAGGATTTTGTTTCTTTGCTCGCTCTAGAAGTTTGTCTAAACCGTACTATTTCTAAGCACATGTACACATTTGTTCTGGCTAGCGAGGATATCTTTGGAAATTTCACCAGCCACTTCGTGTTCAGATGTTCATCCCAGTTTCTGGCTTCATGTCCCAAAAGAGGAAGGAAGGAGGAGTCTGCTAATAGCCATTACGCTCCTCCAAAGCCACTCAGCGCTCCACCTCAGGAAGCTAAGATTTAAACATCACCATAATCCCAGTGGAAAGAGATGGTCTCCTATAATGGGTTTACCTGCTTAATGCTCCATGACCACTTCTGGCTCTCCCTGCTTTCCTTTATTTGCTAACACTGTTCGTGGCAGGAAATTCTGCTTCCTACATTAAGTGTATTGTGTGTAACAAAATACACAAATAGATTTGTCACACTGAATTCCTAGACTTTACATGGCAGAATTTCCAGGATATGAATCTTCTGTCATTCATGCCCTCCTTCTCCAGGGGTCCTGACTTAGGATTGCACGCATTTGTTACCCAATGAGCAGAAAACCTTCTCTCCTCCCTCCCCAAGATCCCCATGTCGTCATGTCAACATAAAACAATATAGTGAATCCTGTTTCCTGCAGGAACACTCGGACGGTTTCTTACTGCTCTTCAAGGGCCTGATCCAAAGCCTACTGATGTCAATGGCCTCCCACTGGGGTAGCCTTCAATGGGCTTTGAATCAGGATGTGAGTGAACAAGTTGCATCAGGATAAGAGGGACTCGGGATGAATGCTGAATAAGGTTAGGAAAAACTTGTGACTCTACACTCCAACTAAGTGTTTTACTTGCAGAAACTTACATTCCAGAAACAAGAAACTTGTATTTCCTTTCACTTTGGGGAGTGGAGAAATCAAACAGCCACAGAGCCCAAACCAAACCAAAACAAGAAAACCTCCAAAACTTGATTCAGAAATAAAACTGGAGGTTAGATTCAAAGCAAATTAGCAAACACTGGACTAATGCAGGAAAAGTAGCTCTGTTAAATCGCTCTGAGCCAGAATGCTGCTCTCAGCCAGGACTTTGGCTCCCTGTGGAAGCTGTCAGGACTCTACACCACTTTTCTTCCAGGTTTTGCTTAGGAAGCAGTACTCCCACACCACAGCGTTTTATATTTCAGATGTATCCTTGGCCTCCCGGGAATCCCAGCAACAGGCTTTTCGTCCAAGCTGCCCTTCCTAAACCCCTTGAATCTCATTTCTCCTGCAGCTGATTTTCTTTTTCCCCGAGATGCTAACCATTTCGGTGGATTCATCTGGATGTTATTACAAAAATGTCTTGGGTCCACTGAGGCTGCTGGCAGCAGGCTCCTTCCTTGCTTCCTCAGTCCTGAGCGGCTGAGGCTGAGAAGTTGACTTTCACAAGGACTTTGGAATATAAGCTTATAAAAAGAAACAGTCAATATTTTTCAGGTGTTGAGGCCTCTTGAGTTGTGCTCCAGTCCCAGGGACTTCCCATTCCAAGCTCCCATCTGCTGTGTTCTGCTGTGCTGAGCCAATGCTCCCACAGGGAATGTCTACATGGCAGCTGGGAGCAACCCACCCAGCCCAGGCAGACAGAGTCGAACTAGCAGGGCTCGAGCTAGTGCACTAAAAAGAGCTGGGTGGATGTGGAGCTGTCAAGCCCACCTGACCCCCTATGCTTGAGAGCCTGATATCCAGCCTAACCCGCAAGGTCCACACTTCTATTTTTAACAGGCTGGCTTGTGCTCTGCTAGCACCAGTCTGTGTACTCCAGCTGGGAGGCTTGCTCCCAACCACAGTGTAGACATAACCAAAGGAGCCCAGGAAAGGCCCCATGCATGAATGTAAATCCCACTCAGGTGGCCCTTTACACTCATGTGAATGTTACCACTAGCAGAGAACTATTCTTCATCCTTGATGGGCCCCTGAACTACAGCATCACCCCTCATTTGTTGTTGTTAATAAATAATAATAATTCTTTGGCCTTCTTTACCCCCCTCTTCCTCTGGGGAGCCCAGAGTTTTACCAATGTGAAGCTTATCCATTAATAAGACCCCCATGAAGTAGGGAACTATTTCATTTTATTGATTGCAGGTCATGACAAAGTGCCCAGCCAGAGTATTATTAACCACAGTGTGCCACAGTTTCCCCAGTTCTGAAAAGGGGATAAAGCTCTTGCCTAGTGTCACATGGCGAAAGGACGGCAAAGGCAGGAATAGCCTCAGGCCTGTGTCTCATACAGAAGCCCATCTTTCCTCTCCGAATACAGGCCACTGAGCTCTTCATGGACGCTGTCTTCTGCACAAGGGCTGTTCCACAGCCAAGTAAGGAGACATTCACCTTCATCTGCACTTCTTATCTCCAGGAAAAAGACACAGCTGATCACTGCAGCAGCACACACGGGATGAGCGCTTCAGTCGGATGAGGTGAAATCTGTCTCCCCACAGCCAGAGGTAGTGTATGGGGTCAGCACCACAGGGTTGTGGCTTTATAACAACACATCCCACAGCTTCAGCCTGCAGCTTGCAATGGCTGCAGTTGCCTTTCTAACAACGTCTGGCCACTGCCTGCTCTAGATCCACTCAGGACATGAGCCAGCAAAACCCTGAAGCACATCCTTAACTTTTAAGCCTGCAAGGAATCCTCTTCAAGTCAATGGGACTGCTCACATGCTTACAGGCATTGCTGGATCAAGTTCTCAGATTGCACAGCCTCCATTCCTTCCTCTCCTCTCACAAAGGATGGGAAAAGGCTCTGACTACAGGATGATCTCAACCTCTAAGCACATGCAAGAGCGAGGATGAGGGTCTGTCTACACTAGAAATGCTACAGCAGCTGTAGTGCAGACACTTAGTACATTGACAGAAGAGGTTCTTTCATCGCTGTAGTAAACCTGTCTCTCTGAGAGATGGTAGCTAAGTCAACAGCAGAATCTACACTGGGGGTTATGTTGAGATAGCTATGTCACTCGCTAAAATGCTAAAAAGCGAAAGAAAATACTGCAGGAGGAAATAATCATATCTTATCACACAATAATCACTCCTCCTAGAGAAAACTATTGCATTTAGCTAGCATAAAGCTAATCATAGGGAGACAAAATAATGCTCCAGCACGTATAGTTAATCCTTTGCATTGCGGCTGCCATTCCCAACCTAATTTTTTTTATAATGATCAAGATCACAAATCGGCAACCTTCAGAAGATTAAAGTCTCCAGCCTCCAGCTGATGGACGACAGACGGTCCGGGCTTTAGGTTTGCAAGTCCACTGCATGTGTCTATATGAGTGACTATGTATGTGACGAGATACCAAATGCTGAGCCTATACAAAATGGGCCATCCCACTTTCTCATCCTGGTTGTACCAACCTTGCAATGCCAGAGGAAATCACACTTTTTATGCTAAATGTGGGGACCTTTTACAGCAGATAGGAACTAATAATAAATTGTCCCCACCAGCAGCCTCACCTCTCATTCCCTTCTGCACTCGATTCAGTCCTTTCCCCCTTTTCTTAATAAACAGTGATTTGCAATAGTCCCGGTTTGCCAGTGTGGAAATACGATCCCCCTGAGTGTTAACTGACAGCGTCTGCGAATTTGGGTATGTTTTTATTCATCTATTATATCTACATCCTGAATGAGGCTATAAAGCACATTTACCCTTTACAACTTAACGCAGTGCCAAATTAGTCTGAGTTTATGGCCTGTGTTTATGTTAGTATGCAGCATTTGCTGCGGGTTTTTAAATGACTTTGCCTATGCTAACTGTTGATTTTAAATCGGGGAAATAAAAAGGTAATGAATAAGAAGGAGATAATAACTGTGGTACAAACACACTAAAGAGAATGTGATAGCTTCTGGGGGCCCAGTGACCGGTATTACTTTCAAGTGATATGGTCCTTTGTGAATATTGTGGCTATGCCAAATTCCTCTTCATGAAACATTTATACGTCAGATACATTTCTATGTGTCTATATACTGCACATGTATATAGACAGATCTGTACCTAGTTAGCATACAGAGTGTTGGTGTCTCTCTATATAGATGTTATACAAATATATATTTGCTGTACTGTATCCACTTGGGAAGCCAGCTTAAATCCAGAAAGCTCAAAGTAAACATAGCCTTGGCTGTTTACATTCAATATTTGCATTGTGGGTGCAAAAATATGCCATACCACAAAATGCTTCCTGGGATCAAACTGAGGTGACAAAACAGGTACTCTTGAAATCTGTACAAAGTCCAAGAGGTTAACAACTAACAGCTTTGTTTTATCTTTGCTCTGTGGAGGCAGAGTCAGTGTTGTCAACACCATGAAAACAACCACAGAAGCATTTTTCAAGAGAGATTAGGGGAGATAAATTAGAGAAAAATGCACCTGTTAGATTACCATGTCCAGATCCATGTCCATTCTCTTGGTGTTTATTGCAACCATTTGTGATTTGAAAAATAAACCTTTTACATAACTATTTTAATGGCTATCTTTGCAATGTTATTTAAAAAGACTATTATCAAATCACAAATGCATGCAGTAAACACCAAGTGAATGAATGTGGATCTTGCAGGGTAACACAGGCTAGAAAATACATGTATACAGCCACAGCCATACTGAAAATTTAATGATCTACAACATTAAAGTGTTAGATTTTTTTTGTTTGGTCTAATTAGAAATGGGCCTAAACTGGAGCCTTGGATCCCAACCCCTCACCCCAGGCTTCAGAGAAGCACAGTTTCAAATTTCACAGGTCAAACCCAACTCTGATTCAAAGACATTCAGATCCAATCTCGAGTCACCCAGGCAAATCTATTGCTCTTGGTCGAGACAGGGTGACCACAGAGCAAGTGTGAAAATCAGGACAGGGATGGGGGATAATAGGAGCCTATATAAGAAAAAGACCCAAAAATCGGGACTGTCCCTATAAAATGGGGACATCTGGTCACCCTAGGTGGAGACTCAATATATGTGAAGTATTCACAACAAAAAGTGAAACTACCATTGACATTCATGGGACCAGGGTTGGGCTCTTAAATATCCACAGTAAAAACAGTTAATAACTTTGATTAATTATGATGTTCTTTTAATATAACTGGAGGATAAGTTCTGAAGGAAATTTAAAACTATAGACATTTGAAAGAACATTAACATGCCCTCTCTGGTTGGCTAGAGAGAGAGAGAAAAATCATAAGACAAAAGTCAAAATTCAGGTCCAGGTAATTCAGTAATGACCTATAATTCAAATACCATTGACAGCTTTTCTTTAGACTTTGCAGACACATTCTTCTCTGCTTCCAGAGTAAAAATGTCATTTTTCTGGCCAAACCAATTTTCCAAGCCAAAGTTATAGAAGGGGCTAAAGTCAGGCTTTGTAATGACACCTGGTTCCAATCTTTATAGGGAGAGACTACTGCCTGTCCATACTAACACTCCAAAGAGAGGTAAAATGCAGGTGGGTACAATTCCAATTTCCTGATCTGAATTTACTCATATTCCAGCCTTAATCCAGAAGGATTAAGGAGAATAGTCTAGGTTCCCTTTTTTTCATACAGAAGTTGTTTTTTATAGAGCACAAACAAATAAATCACATGCCTTGAATTTTAATGAACTGGACAACCCAAAGATACAGTCAAGCAAGGCTGGTGGGCACATTTTGAGTGAGATTGAATGTTTTTATCTCCCACTTC
This sequence comes from Dermatemys mawii, assembly GCA_007922305.1. NCBI lineage: Eukaryota > Metazoa > Chordata > Testudines > Dermatemydidae > Dermatemys > Dermatemys mawii. The sequence goes on from ML677358.1 coordinate 6,094,088, forward strand.
AGGAACTGAAAAATGTTCTGACATTGGCACACATATGCACGGAAAGTCAATCACAATGATGGTGGAATTAAAATGCGGGGTGGGGGAGGATCTAGACCTCCAGTCTCCATGCAATAAAAATTCTGTAGCCTCCTGGTTATTTGCTGAGCAATAAGAGACAAGAGGCAGTGCATGCCACCAGGATTATAGCAAACCAGAGCTGCACTGTGGGGTAGAAACCTGAAGGATAAGTGTCTTTAACTAGCTCAGAAGTCCAGTACTGCCGTCTACATAAGCACTGCTTCGAATGCCTTACTACTAGCTTGGATCATATGTATTTCCAGTCATTTTAATATGTGTTTCATTAAATCTATCATCCTGTTATGAAAAACAGATTGCAGCAAAGATGTAAGCGGAAAGGGAAAAGCAACCACATGAGATATTCTGCTGAAACTTATGGTTGCTTCTGGGCTGGAGGGAGGAAACCGTTGCCAAGCCACTATGGTGACAGGGGTACATTAGAAAGAAAATCTGTTTCCAGTTTGCTGATTGCTGCTGCCAAAATCATCTCCATCTCCCATTGATCTGATCATGTCATTCCATTAGTCAAACCCCTTCACTAGCCTCTCCTTTGCCTTTCACATTGAATTCAAGCTTCTAATCCTCACTTTCATGGCTCTTTACAGTCCTTCTGGCTGGACCTCACCTCCTTTCCACTGCTTCCTTCTGCAGCTGCCACCAAGCATACCCATGTCTCCCTGTCCCACTTTGACCATTGTACTGCCTTCCAGGCCACTCCTTAGATGGAGGGAGCTCCAAGCCAACGCACATGCACCTTTTCATTGTTCAAATTCCTCCCGAAAGTGCAAAACTTCTCTTTGGAAGCCTATCCGTAATTATCCACCTACTTAAAACACTTTTAAGTATTTCAAAGAGTGCCACGTGCCCCCACGTAGATATTTAACCATCAACTGACAGAGATGAAACAACACATAATAACAATAATAAAGTGAGCCCCAAAGTGGGGCTCTGTGCAGAGAAATGACTATAAAAATGGCACCGTGCACTCCCACATTTATTTTCTTTCTGTGATTTTTCAAACAAAATATGCTCCGTTTATAAGCAAAATTATATTTTTGTTCTAAGTGCCAGTTCTGTAAAGTCAGCCTGGACTCAGACTGAAGCTGGGCTTTTTCCATCGCTCACACTATCACCCGCAGGAAAGGGCCTGCTGCTAACTTAGGCCGCCAGTTACCACTTTGCAACTATCTTTCAACAATGCCATTGCCACCTCTGGAAGCCCATTGCCTTCAAAGGTGCTGCAGAGATATAAAGGACTGGAACTTAGTAAACAATCCCAAGAAGAAAAAGAATCCAGCCCACTCCCCCTGAGTTTTGTAGGCTCTGAGCTGTGTAGGAGAAGAGGGCAGGAAAGGAGCAGGAACAAATCTGTTGAGTAAGGAGATGCCATTTTAACTAGGCTTAGTCTTCCCATAGAAATTGCATGGACATTATTATTATTATTTATATTAAAGTCATGAGCTGGGACCCTAAGCAGGTGCCGTACAAACAGAACAAAATCAGTTTCTAAATCAATCTAGTTAAAAATAGGTGTAACTCACTTGCATAGACACTCTCAAATGGCCTTCATTTGGTTTGTTACAGTTTATCTACACAAGGAAGTTGCACCAATTTAACTTTAGGTGCTCGGGCGGTGCCTCGCCTAGGCTGGGCAAGGCTGTGCCTCCCCAGACAGCCAGGTGTGGTCCTGCCATTGCTGCTCCCCACTCCTGCTTGCCCTTCCCCCGTTGATCCTAGCCCAGGCAAGCTGCTCCTCTCAGGGAAGCATGCTGGGGCTGGGGCTGAGGCGGCGGGATTTGAGGTGGCTGGGGCCAGTCAGTGCTGGGGGGCCCCGTGAGCAGGGGCCGCACCGCCCAGCACTCAGGCAGGGGGAGGCTGGAGGCGCTGGGGCTGCCTGCTCTGTGCTGAGGGGGGAGGGCCGTGCGCCACCCACCCACCCTGTGCTCAGGAGCAGGTGCGGGGGAGGCTGCCCATCACTCGCCTGGCGCGCTGGGGCAGGTGGCCACAGAGTGGGGGGGGGCCCCAGGGGGGGGAGGGGGGGCGGGGCCGGGGGGGGGGGGGGGGGGGAGAGGCCTAGCGTCCCCCAGACAGTGGTTCACCCGCCGCCCAAGTTTAGGTGTGATTTTAAACAGACGCAGAGCAGAAGGCTGTGTGGCAATGCTGATTTTGGTTTAAGAGTGGCTTGTTGCAGCTTAGCAGGAGCTTTCTCCAAAACAGAAACAAGCCTGACTCAAACCAAACTAGATCAGCCCTAGGTAAAAATGGCATTTATTTGTTTAAACAAAATCTCCAAGTGGGTCTCAAGAGAAAAAGAGAAAGAGAAAAGAGAGGGAGCCAGAGAGAAAATATTGGATGGGAAAATGCACCAGGCAGCTTTGTCTTCTATTGCTATTTACCACATCACTGTTAAATGCTAAAATGAGTGCCATGGTGAGTTCTGGCTAGCAACAAGGCTATTGTCTTGGATGATTAGGCCAGCTAAAAAAGGAAAAAACTGCAGTCCGGTCACCACAGCTCAAACGGAAGCCACACAACCTGAGGCAAAGGATTCTTAAAAAAAAGGTAGGTCACCATTTCCCTAAAACTGGGCAAAATCCCAAAGAAACAGCTCCCTCTTTAGGTCCTTCTTGGGCGATGTCGGAGCTAACAGGCTTGGCAAGAGGCAGAGACAGGGTTTTGTGCATGACCTCACCTGTGTTGTTTTTGGTGGTAACTTTTTAAACCATCGCTTCCTCCTCTTTGCTTTATTTATCCCCATGTTTATTTTCTGTACTGTTTATGCTGACCCATGTCCACGTGTAACCTTCCAGACCACCCCATCCTGTTGGGTAAACTCAATATATGTGGGATGCCATGGAAGATTAAATCAATCATCATTGCTCTTATTATGCTCAGGCTGCTGCCATCTCCACAGTTTCTTGCTAAACTGGCTCTTTTAAAATGTACTATCTTTAGGTTTGGAGGGATTAGGTTTTTATTGGCAAATAACTGTAAATGTCAATTTCACCGTTTGCATAAACCAACCAACAAATATTTCTATCAATAACAATTCAAATTTACAGATAAGCAAAATAAGAAAATTGCTGCTTAAGAACTAATTAGAGTTTGATTTATATATTTGTATATTTTGACATGATATTGACAATTTCTATTTTAATGTTATAAAGATTTAACTTTTTGAATCTCAACATATACTGTCAATAAATAATGTCTGACTGACTCATTGTCTGATACCCCAAATAATTTCCTGCAACTATGAAAATTTAAAATCAATACAAACAAAAATGGTTAAAGTAAACATTAATATCAAATACAATATCAAAATTATAAAAAACTACATATCTAATTTCTGCCAAGCCTAATTATCTTTGATCTGTGCAAGAATGCAGAGATGAACAGAATGCTCTTGTTATTGATGTTGATATAAACATCAAACTCACTTTATGTGAGTTTGTTGATTCACAAACCTTAAAAGTGAACTTGTGTCCAGTTTTGCTGGAACACAAGGCAAATCTTCAGCTTTGCATTGATATTATTTAATTAGATGGCCTTCAAGACGTGGCTTTTACAGACCCAGTTTAATCCAGAGTGATTCTTTTGACTTCAGCAGAGTTACTCCAGATTTAACTGAGATCAGAATGTGGCCCTTAATCTTCATTATTGTCAAGAAAGTGCCTAACCTGCTTTTGGTGCCATATAAATATATAACTCAATAAAATAATAATGCATCATGGACAGGGGAGGCTCTATGTTTTTTGCCGCCCCAAGTGCAGCTGTCTGGCGGCCATCAGTATCATGCCTGCAGGAGGTCCGTTGCTCCCGCGGATTTGGTGGTGCTTCTGCAGGAGGTCCGTCCATCCCATGGCTGCGGCGTACCCACAGCCGAAATGCTGCCAAATCCGCGGGACCAGTGGATCTCCCGCAGACACGCCGCCAGAGGCCACCTGACTGCCGCCCTCACAGCGACCGTCAAGCCACCCCCCACCCCCGGCTTGCTGCCCCAGGCACATGCTTGCTGCGCTAATGCCTGGAGCCGCCCCTGGTCATGGAATTACTGTAGTGTCATTTAGTTTGTTAGTGAAACAAGGCTAAATGTGGAAATTACTTTTTTCCTTTCAGCTGCATTCATTAAAATGAGGGTGTTATGTTTTGCAACACAATGAGAAATAATACAATGAATTAAATTTATTTTATTACTTTATGGATTTTTAAAGCACTCGTTGCTGTAGCTTCTGGACTGTCTCACATCATGATTCTCATACAAGGATTGCTCTCAGTGGGAACATGGCTCTCTATCCTCTTTTTGGCTCTTCGTCCACCTTCTCTGTCTCCTTCATATTGCAGAGGCATAGCTACTATGCATGTGTACCGCTACAGCACCCACTACTCGACTGATCAGAACTACTCCATTTTGTGTCATAAACCTTGCATTGTTAATAGATAACGGCGAGTCTCCTTTTGTTCAAGTGGTGTTTTGAAGCAGGAGGGTCTGGGTTTTATCCCTGCTGCTGCTCTGAGTGGCCCCAACATGCAGCATAGCAACAACCAGGAAGCCCTAGGTGGCCACAGGTTTATTGAAACATTAAATACAACAACCTTATCTAAGATGCACTTTCATTATTTAGAGTGAACTGTGAAAAGAAAATCAAGCTTTGTAGCAATGTATTCTGAGCTGGGGCCTCAAAGGGGGCAGCCTCTCCCTTCCTTTTGTGCCCTTTCATTTTTGAATACGGTTTCTATATGTAGGCAGCTAATTTGGTGGTCCCTGAGGGCTGAGTTAAATCTGAAGTACCTTTACACGCAACCAATTTTCTTGGAGTCTAACGATCCTGTAGATCAAAAGGCTGCTCAATGATTCCAAAGCAGGCCTCTTTTTCCAGAAAGACCCAACATTTTCCCCCCTTCTTTGTCATACCTCCTCGTACAGTATACTGTTGTCTTGGTAACAGCAGATGGCAATGCCCTTTGGTACTAATGCCTCCAGTGGCCTGTTGGCCAGAGACACTAACTGAATCCACGTGCTCCTGCTTGCCGAAGACTCTGTTTGTTCGCACACGTGAGCTGCCCCAAATTTCAATACCAGGGCTGTGGGTCTACAGAGGCACGTCCCATATGCTGAAGTGATACTCGTTGCTACCAATTCCCTGCTCAAAAACCAAAATAAGGGAGAAAAAAATCCAAAACCTTTGAAATCAATTTTAACTAAAACAAAATTGATTTCACAAGCTCCAGAAACCACAAACATAAATCTGGGTTTGGCTGAGGTCTGTGTTTCCCTTGGGCTCCTCCGCATCACGTATGAAGCCCATTTTAAAAAGATTTGCTGGAGCGGTTCAGCATATTACAAGGGCTAACATGCACCAAACAGCTACCTAGGAGCAGCTCTGCTTCTATAGCGACCAGATGCCTACTTGAGAGAGGGAGGCATTGATGGTCTGAACACGAGCAAAAGCACACAACTGCTTTGACCCCTAAATACATGCAAACTCTGTACATCAGGAGTGGCACAGTATGGGGAGTGGAGGCAGAGGAAGGAAATAACACACCCTACCTAGAAAAGGGAGTAGAAGGGAGTAGAAATGATTCATCACCTAGCTTCCCCATTTTCACCAACATGGGCTCCTGCAAATGGCAAGACCATCACTGAATAGATTTATGCAATCTTGGATCTCCTCAGGAAAGGGGCTGCTCCTGTAAGTCTTAAGTCAGCTCAATTCTACATCTGAACAGAGTGAGAGTTACCTTACCTCCCCTTTCCATTGGCTGAGATGGAGATTGAGTAGAGATAGGCCCACATGACAATGCTGGGATCCAAACTGGAGTGTCCCAGGATTTCAGAGGAGTTTAGATGTGGGGTTTTGGTTTGGTTCATGTTAGAGACAGGAGGCAGTAGCACAGTTCCAACGTGGATCCAAACTTCTCTAAAGTTCAGGGAAGGAAGGAATGTGAGGCTGGGTTTTGGTTCAGGTCCATCTGTAATAAAAAAAAAAACATTTGAAGTTAAATCAGACAATATTCTTGGGTCACAAGCGCACAAAAGCATTAAGAAGGAAGGGGACCCCTGGTTTCCAGTATTTGTTTAAAAGTTGGGATTGTAGGGGGTGGGGGGAACATGAAGGTATGTTCTAAATGGTTTCTTTAGAAAAGACAGAAAAATGACTCACTCAAGAAACGTGTTATCTTGCTCTCTTTCCCTTATATGCATAGGAGCCCTGTCAACCACACAGCCCAATAACTGGCTTAGGAGAAAAGAAAGGAAAAGGAAAAGAAAGACAGCAATTTACTGTGTCAATTTTCCAAATGATCCTTCACTCCCCCCCCCCCCCAACCTTTCTCTCCCTCTAAGTTGATCCCCAGGGTTTTCTATCATTCCCTTGAAGAGGTAGCAGGCTATCACTTTACAGTGAGAGAGGAAGCAGCAGAAGAGGAAAGAAAGCAGACAAATTACTAAACGAGGATGTGAATTCGACACTGTAAGTGAATGCTGCACTGTCTCCATGGGTTTAAGTTGTCTTGCGTGTGTACTTTTGGGCTGAGGCACAACTTGGAATTACACGGCTTGCGGCCATTTGCACAACACCAAAAAGAGTGTCATTTTTATGCAATGCTTCCTTAACATCTCTCCATTAAACTGCAACCCTCCAGGCCGAATTCCTTCCAAATCACAGGCCTTGGCCCATACATCAGTATTGCAAAGAGCTGTCATCTAGCAAAGCCTTTCTGGTTTCTCTTTAGAGAAGATTTGGAGGTTATTTGCAGCCTTAAACTAATGAGCAGACAATGGAGAAGTGGAGGAGGACAGTTAGCAGCTACCAAGTAATGATACTTTACACTTACCGCTGCTTTTCATTCATGGATCTCAAGGCACTTTATATGAGTGAGTAGGGTATTATTATTCTCATTTTATCTATTGGGAAATTGAGGCACGACTTTGGTCTTATTTGTTTAGGTTAAGACATGTAAATAAACAGAAGGCACTTAACAGTTAATCATGTATAAAGGGAGCTGCAGAATGAAATAAACATTATTGTTCTCTAGCAGCAAACTCTATTGTGGCAATAACCATGACAACAGCAACTTGATTCAAATGTGATTGCTCAAATGGTCAAAAGAGTAATCATATTGAACCTTTTATGGACATTCCTATGAAATTTAACAGCAAATTATATCCCTGCTATGGAATTCTAGAAGATTTTCAAAAACAACATCACACACACCTATGGAACAGTTGTTAAATGCTGTAGGTTTTTAGAAGTCTGTTCCATTTTTGCAGAAACTTACTGATACGCGACCTGATTGAAAGCCCCTTCAAGTCACCGAGAGCCTTTCCATTAACGTCAATGGGCCTTGGATCAGGCCCTTAACATCTATTACGTCCTATAGGGACATTTAAAGAAATCTCATTTACTATCAGTTCCACTTCTGAAGCAAGAGGATGATCCACGGGGAAAAAAAACGTGTTTCAGAGATGGCACTGTGAGCTCCAATACGTCACAGAACAAGTTAATATACATGCATTTCCCTGAGATAAAACACATATGCATTGAGATCATCTTTGTATATAACAGAAGATACGATTGTCTTAGTTTGAGCACAAACCTGATCTCTCCACATCTCCCCATCCAAATATCCTTGTCCCTGGTTGCAGAGACAACCAGATTAGAAATAAAAATGGGATGAGTTGCCCTTTAAATCACCTCAGTATACTATCAGGCTTGCTGCTGAAATGTGCATTAGAATGCACACCACCCACAGCCAAAATCCCCCTTCCTAGATCATGCATCCAAGAGATGATTTTATTTAGATCTAGCAACAAGGAGGAAATGTGACATTAGGCCACTGCAGGTTGCAGTTGTGTGGACTCTAGAATGAGAATGAAAAATTCAATATCATCCATTGTTGTATGAAGTGGTGTTGTAGCCATGTTGCTCCCAGGATATTAGAGAGAGAATGCAGGTGAGATAATATTTTTTACTGGGCCAACTTATGTTGGTGAGAGAGACAAGCTTTCAAACTTCCATAGGTCACAGGTCCTGAAGAAGAACTATGTGTAAGCTGAAGAGCTTCTCTCTCACCAATGTAAGTTGGCCCAATAAGATATTACCTCACGCACCTTGTCTCTGTAGCACTAGTGTCAATTTGGCCCTGGATCATGACAAACTCTCTAGAGCAGGCCTGCACAACTCAGAAAGCAGCGAGGGCCATATCACTGCAAAAAAAACAGCTGCAGGCCGAAAAGCCCCGCCCTCGCCCTGCACCCATCCGCTTCCCCCCACCCCACCGCTTGGCTTGCTCCACCCCTACTCACCCCCCGCGGGCGCACAGTGAGCCCGTGTGGGCTGCATGTGGCCCCCGGGCCACATGTTGTGCAGGCCTGCTCTACAGTGATGCTTGTTAGCTGCCTTCCTCTATGTTGCTCTCTAATAGGGGAAAGATCTGGGGCCCATGACTCTTTAATGCTCCCCCAAAGCTCCTTTCCCCATAATCCTCCCACTGGATCCTGGTTTTCCCCCCTCCCTGTGAGCAAGATTTTAGTGCAGCACAGAACTTGCAGCCCAGGGGGACAGGGAGCTAGGGTGGATTTTAACCTCCTTTACGATCCCCCAAACCTACACCGGTTTGGGTACTGGAAGGCACCCCTCCCCGACTCCTAACTTAGATAGCCCTGAAAGCATAAGTTTCAGAAGCCTCTTGAAGTGACAAGATATCCCAATTTTATAGGGACAGTCCCGAAATTTGGGACTTTTTCTTATATAGGCTCCTATTACCCCTCACCCCCATCCCGATTTTTCACACTTGCTCGTCTGGTCGCCCTAACGGCCCCTGATAGGGTCGCCAACTTCGTAATATTTATAAACGGGACACTCCAGTAGGAGTGCCAGAACTTCCCCTTCCCTGTCCCCCTGAGGACCTGATCCTGCACTGCACATACCCCACCCCGCCCCAGGCCTCACTCTCTGCCCTGCCTCTTCCCCCAAAGCCCTGGTCCTGCCCCTACCCCCCTGAGAACCCACACCCCCATTTGCTCCTCTTCCCCCCGCCCCCCAGTCCCCAGTTACTCACTGATTTCTCCCTCTCCTTCCATCCCTGCGTGGGTTGGGAGGGATTCAGTGCAGAGCCAGGGTTGGGAGCTCTAGCTGCCAGATGCAGATAGGAGTTGGCCCTGGCTGAGCAGAGGCTGGTGCAGCTGATGGCTCTGCACCTCCCCCCACACCAGTAGATCTGACCAGACACCATCTGGTCCCCTTTTCAACCAGACTTTCCAGTCAAAAACTGGCCACCTGGCCACCCTACCTCCTGGGGCTACTGTATGGGCTGCAACACTGCGTGCAATCGCCACGTGAGTACGTGCTGCTGTTCCACCCTGACAATCTCTGCCTGCCCCACACTCCCCACTCACTACAAAAGAGTTTGTGAGAGGGTCATCTGAAGGCAGCCTTATGGCTGTCTTCTGCAGTGCGTGAACCAGAGGAATCCTTGTCCTGCTGGAACTGACGTTTTATGGCATCTTTATGTCACTCTGGCACTTTTATCTGGCATGAAGGGACTGAAGCAGGGATAAGGAGCTTTTAATAAGCCTCCAGCCCAATTCCATTCTCAGAAACTACCGACAGGCCCCGTGTCTCCCAGAAGCTCTCCAATATGCCTCTAGATCCCCATTAAAAGCTTACCTCCATCCCCAGTGTTTCCTCAGAATCCACCCATAGGCCTCCCCATCACCGTCTAATAAGCTACCAACTCCTTGTCCCTCCTCAAAAAACACCCTAGCTGCTCTTCTTTCTCCTTCACCAGATATTAAACCTCCAATGCCACTTGCCACCTCTCATCCCTCCAGTAATCACCCTGCTGCCTTTCCCTTCCCTGCAGAGATCCAATCATTTTTCCACTATTGAAAATGTTCTCAATTGTTTGACTGGATTTTATCCATCCCATTCTGTTACTGAGGCAAACAAACCTGGAACAGGATCTTACAGAATTCCACACCAGCCACGAAACATGCCTTGCACAAACACTTCTTCTCAGAATGAAAGACAAAACCAGCGCCTACAGAGCAGCACGGAGGTTTCTGCAGATTCTAACAATGTGGTTTCAGCTATGCTGACTTAACTTAAACAGGAGGGGAAATGAAGCATAAGCGAGCTCTCTCTGACAACTGTTAGACAATTCCAAAACCTGGAAGAAAAATAACCTCTTTAATGAAAGGTAGATTATAGTGCAAGTTGTGGCCTTAGTTAGCAAAGTTAGATATTTTTAGGAAATTGTGTATTGCTACTGCATTAAAACCCACTCTTTGTCGGTCAAGACCATGTGTGTCTGTCTCTCCCCATGTGCCTGCACACAAATAGATGTAATACGGGCACGTATGGTAATAACAATACTATACAAGATGAGTATTATCAATCTTACTCATGTTACAGATGGAGAAACTAAGGCACAGAGAGCATTTGCCCAAAGTGGAAGAGCTAGGAACAGACCTACTGAGACAGTAGCAAAGTCAGGAGTAGAACCTAGGGTCTCTTGACCACTAGTCCCCTGCTCTCACCAACAGACTATAATAGCCTTCATCTGAGATTCTCAAACAGCTATCCAAACCTTATAGATAAGCCCCAAAACACCCATATAAGGGAGATAAGTATTATTACACCTGTTTTACACAAGTGCAAAATATTTAGTAGGAGTAATACCACTGTTATATGAAAATTCGTGTATTCACCTGCGCTTCCCAGGGAAAAGTCGTAACGCTGTGGGTGATATAATCTTATACATATAAGCCCGATAAAATGCAGTCATCTCTGGAGCGTAGGACAAGGGCCAGGCAGACAACCAGCATGCACAGCATATTATCAAAGGGGAGGAAATTCTGGCTAATGACAAGGCAAATCCCTAGTCTTATGACGGATGCCCAGGGATCTTTAACATCCACATCGACCAAAGAGGACCTCAAATGTCTTGTCAAAAAAACTAAACACAAAGTAAGTCTCGTCCAGCTACGATGGATCTACCTTGACAGCTTCGGCTGACCTGCTAGAATTTCCAACTCGTGGATAGAGCAGTGTGAATAACTGGTCTTTTGGTATGCTGAAAATTCCAAGAAATCCAAAACCAAATTTCATTTCAGGTTCAACCTAAAAATGGAATATTTCAAAATGTTCAGCAAATCAAGTCAGAAAAAAGTCTCATTTAGGAGCAAATTAAATATTTTTTTGGATCCAAAATGAAACTGCTTTGATTTCAAGTGATTTTGACATTTTCAATTTTTTTTTAAATAAAACTGAAGAATATTTCAAAAAGAAAAGCCATTTCAAATTGAAACCTGTTAGTTAGAAAGTGTCAAGCCACTTTTCCCCCCACAAAATGAACAGTCTGGAAAAAATCAACACAAATTTGCAAAATGTTTTGTTGCCATCAACTCTGCATTTTTTGCTTTGAAAAATTTCCTGAAAAAATCTGTCCAGCTCTGCTTATGGATCCAGGGATTCTGGTATTTCAAACCCAACACTTCAGCCACGCTGATAATCCTCCAGGTTCAGGAAAATATAGAACTGAACAAAGAAATTACAACTTCCAGTTTCAGCCTTTGCAGCTAAAATGCAATCTTAAAACTCACTATTACTTAACAGAAAACTAAAATTTGTATAAGTCATTTGTGAACAAAGGAAAGGATGATTAGAGGAATAAGGCTATAAAAATTCTTAACCCCAATATGAGAGGAAGATGACAGGAATTATATTTTGTTTAAACCACTTATAATGCTAGTTTTAAAGTTTGGGCATTCCCCTCTAAGCATCTATGTAAATAGAACCTTATGTACATTATATGTGTATGTACAAAGGTATTTATGTAGTAGGTCCAAAGAATCTCATTCTCAGAGGTTCGAAGCCTAGGTTCATACTTTTCAAAACGTAGGGTGGTGGAGCAGTGGGGGCCAGAGATAGGCTAGATATTTTGAATTCAGTTGGATCTGGGTCTGAGGTTTGAGTTCACTATTTTGATTAGGATCTATTTCTATATAACAACAATAATGCTACTGAGCCCGTATACTGAATTTTATATCTTCAAAGCACTGTTCAAATGTTACAAAACTCTCACAACACTACCCAGCAAGGCAGGTAATTATGCATGTATATACAGTGCTTATGCATGGTATACAGGCAAGTACTTCTTACTGAAACTGTTAAGGGGTTCAACAGTAAAATAGAAAGATTGAAATTGAAATGGAACCTACTGAACTTAGCCAGGGTTTCATGTAAAATTACATTAATAAAAGCCCAGCCTAAGCAAACTGGAAGGAGAAAAATTAAAATAATCAGTGTACAGGCCATTACAAAAATCTCTCTCATTCTTTCTTCTGCAGCCATCATTACATGCTAACTAACTGCCACAGAACATTTTAATTTTCTTCTACCAATAGGCCTGCTCTGGTACACACAGCACATAGTGAGGTAAAAGCAGGAAAGATGTAATGTTTCTGGACGTTGCACCTTTTCAGATTAGGATTCTCCCTGCTTTTCTGGCTGGGGAGCCAGGGTTGTGAGTCAGATACTGTGATCTCACCGCTTCTATCATTAAGACTCATATTTGTTCTTTCTTTGTTCTGTCTGTTGACTTTCTTTAATCTGAAATAAAAATCACTCAGGCCAAAACCACATTTCACTCAGTGTGTGGGAACCATAACAACTGTCCTGCTTTCCCCAAAAACACGTGTTCGTGGCAACCCAGTACTTTAGACTGTGGCCATGCCTGGTGCACTCAGTCCAGCTGTCCAGCAAAGAAACTGGCAAAGCTGCAGACTGTTATTTGGCCAAAGACCATGGGAGCTGCGTGGTTATTGAGGCTTCTCCCTTCCCCACCATGGAACATTCATCCTAATTCATCAGAGCCAAAAAATAACCAACAGACACATTCACAGAAGCTACAGTTTTTTTGCTGAAGTTATACCAGCTCTCAGCTGGTACAGCAACGACATATCCACTTTAACAAGGCTTGGTGAACAAGGCAGGTAACCCAATTGCTGCAGAATTTGCACCCTTATCCACTTGAATTCTGAAGGCTCCGGGGCCACAGCTACAGGAATAACATCAAACTTGCTGCAGAAAATGCCAGGCCTTGCCTCTACAGAAGACATAACTGTGGGGTGTGGTACAAAAAGGTATTATTTACACTTGTTTGCACTGACATGCATACTTCATCCATGGCTTGAACTCTCATAAAGAAATAGGACCATTCCAAATTCATGCCAACATTACCTTTATACCAGATCACATCACATATTCCACAAGTATATGTTACTTGTAGAGAATATGTGATACAGTAGTGTATAATAAAAGTTTAATTGGCAGGAATTTGGATTGGCCTCACTATATTTACTGGTGGTAAAAACCACAAGTGAGTTATTCACAAGTGAGGACCAATAAAACCTTAACACCACCCTAAAGCAAGATGTATTCTGTATCTGCCACATGTTATGGAGAAACTATTTTCAAAATGTATAAGATAATTTTGTATCTTTCTACCTGTAAAGCCAAGCAGCGGTCCTTGGCTACCATGAGTTCAATGGCACAGAACACATAAGGAGCCATAAATACCTCTAAAAATAAACCAGTATAGCTCTTCTGCATATAAAGAGTCTGATATCTCAGGAATTTCCAGGGCAAGGGATGACTAAGTTCCATTAAGAAGTGTGTGTGATGATGAAATATCTCCCATTTTCCAAAGGGACAAAACTGCCATTTCTAGCTCCACAGGGTCATGGCATATCAGACTTTAAAATCATGATACTCTTAAGAATAGAAAAACTACTTTTAGATACAGGACTGAAAACTTGTTTCAGGCGGGGGGGGGGGGGACATTTTGGGGCCAAAGAAGGAAATATTTCTAATAGCAGCTGTTTGAAGGTCCTCGGGGATTTGGAAAATGCTAGAAAGAGTCCCACGGGAGATAGATCAGTGGGTGGAGAGCCGGTGAAGAAGTCAAGGGTGCATTATTAATTCATTTATAACTTGGATATGTGTGTGTGTATAAACACACACACACAATAACACAGACACACATATTAGGTGTGTCATCCACTGAGCCTTTTTAGACAGAAGCCTACCTGAGTCCTATGGCACTTGGGGCTAGAGACTTAAAGCTTACACATCTACTGGATCTCCAAAGTACCGACCCATAATCCTAAGCTCATGCTCTCATACTCTTCTGCATTCTTGGATGGAAAGACATATAGGGTAATGCAAATTCTCCATGTATGAAATATTATCGCTGCTCTCTCCAGAGCAACAACAGATGTCCATGCTGTGCTGTTATTCTGAGGAAGGGGGTCTGTTGGCCTTTCTATACTCTTGGGCCCTGCTCTGGCTGCAGCTGTGGAGAAAGGAAGTATTTGACACTAATATAATCGTGTTCTCATTGCAGCTTTACCTCATCCCTGGCACTGAAGCAGTGCGGGGAAGGCAGTAGTCTGTTGGAAATTGTGGTTCTTTCCCTTTAGGTCTTCATTTCCCTGACCTCTGTCTTCTTCCCCGACCCCAAATCAAACAAATTTCAACACATTCAGAAAGGTGCTTGTGGGGGCTTGGCTCAGAGCACAGGTTCCTGTGTTACAGCAGGGGGCCAAAACTAATGGTGCAGTTATCAGGAAATAAAAGGGTGGCATCATAGACACAATAAACTACACATTTTCTGGGACACCATGAACAAAGCTTGCTTTAAGATGCCAGCAGAAATTGCACAATATCTCGTGGCAAGTGCACAAGTCATGTCAGTCACCACAACATTATTGGTACTAATAAGTCTAAGCTATCATAGGGCTGGTCTTCACTAGGGCGGGGGATCGACTGCAGATACGCAAACTTCAGCTACGTGAATCACGTAGCTGAAGTTTGCGTATCTTCAGCCGACTTACCTCCCGTCCTCACGGCGAGGGCAGTCGGCGGCGCGCTCCCCCATTGACTCCAGCTTACTCCTCCGGGGGAGCTGGAGTTCCAGATTCGATGGGGGCAGCGCTGGCGATCGATTTATCGCGTCCTCACAAGACACGATAAATCGATCGCCATAAAATCAATCTTACCCCGTGCTAGTGAAGACAAGCCCATAAAGTAGGAGATGGGGACTTGGAGACTTTAAAGAGATCCCTCCAATCTTGTGATTTTATGAATCTGTATTAGATGCATCCTAGATATGCTGCAGAGAAGCCAGGTTTTCAAATAATGGACTACTGTCAGAGAGTCACCCAGGCAAAATCCTGACTCCTTCGATGCCATATGTTACAGAACAATTTAGTTTTTGTCCTACTGAGATGACCATCAGCCTGAACACCTGATGTCTGCTGATCTTTTAAAGCAAGTGAAGAAAGGCATGATCTACTTCTAATGTGGTAAGAGGAGGGATCTCTAGCGGCAGTCATAGAGAATACCAACATTCTTTGTTGCATCTGATGGAGTGGGTATTCACCCACGAAAGCTTAGGCTCCAATACGTCTGTTAGTCTAGAAGGTGCCACAGGACTCTGTCACTCCAACGCTCTTTATCGCTCACCAGACCAGATTTTCTATCTCAAAGGAAGTGAAGCTGCATTTTTTCTTCTCATTGTTAAAAAATTCATCAAATTAAGTTTGGGGTTTGCCAAAAGAGGCTGTAGAAGAGTTGATGGATGTGAGTCATGTGTAGTACTAATCAGAAACTTCCGAATTTTGATTTGTATGGATTTTTTGTATCAAAATTCAATTTGTCAGCTTTTTTTGACCAGCATCAGAGCTACCTGATTTTTTTCCAATGGAAATTAAAAATAAAAACTAAAATAATTTTGTGAATATTTTCATTGTGTTACTTTTTTAAAAAAATCTCTCTAGTTGTCTAGCCATAAACGTTTGTGAGATAAGAAGAAGATTTTACCACTGCCTGTGATGTGAAGGAACAGATGAAAAGGAAGAGAAGAAATGGGGTCAGAGCTGACCTTTCCTTGTGTTGTGTGTCTTAAAGACAAAACAGCAACACATATTCATGCCAATGACTGTAAATATCAGGCTTTTTCTACAATGCACAGTAGCAGCAGCCGCCTGCTGCACGTGGAAAATTAACTCCAAACTGATTAATGAAAACAGGATTGAGAAAAGCAAAAGGTAAAAGGTGAATTTTATTGTGGCTGGAAAACTGAAAAATCCATGAAGCAAAACCACTCAAATACACAAAAATCCTCTGACCGCAAACTGAATTCTAGCAATACCATTTCAACCTTCTATCCAGGCCACAAGAAAACCTAACAAAGTTAAAACTAATATACTGGACTGTTATACAAACAGTTTGCAAAACATTCATAATGCTAAAATGCAAGTATTTTGGTAATTGGTTAAAAATTAAAAAATGGATGATTTCTGTGAAGAATTCCAGACATGTATGTTTCAAAGAAAAAGGGCCAAAGGGCCAAATTCTTGAAAACCAGCCAGTTTTTAAGCCAATATAATTTTTGTGTCAAAGCCATGAGAAAATATTTTCAGTGTTAAAGTAACCACTGAGCCAGAAATATTGCACAAAACAATTTTTAGTATCATTTTCACAACCGGTGCAAAATCAAACTGAGTATGTTTGTTTACTTGTTTGTAACAAGTTTGTTTGCAAAACTAAAATTACGAATTTCACACATCTCTGCTTTATGTAAATCTGCCACGATTCTGCAAATCCCATGCAGTTCCACTGACTTCAAGGGAGTCGCTCTAGATTTTCACAAGTGTAATTAAGATCAAAGGTTGGCACCTCAGCTCTTTTCTGGCACTGGCAGAAACAATGCATGCTTTTAGTATGGTTAGGAATACTCCATCAACTACTAGAGATCCTTCCTGCAGTGGCATTACACCAATCAAAGTCCTACCTGAACTCCGGCACAGTTTCTTTAAAACCAAATGATCTTGTCTACACTGGCCAGACAAATGTTTGAAACCCCTTTATCCAAAAGGATGTTTTACACAGATTCAACTCCATTTTCCAAAATGGCTCAAATTCTATTATAAACGGGGCTTCTGCTCCCTCAGACCCCATCCTTGTCTCTGTCCTCCCACCCCAACAGCTGCCCTTAACCCCAACTCCTGCCCATGATCCCACTGCTGCTCTTATCCTCCCCGCTCCATAGCTCCTGCCCCACCCCTCATCCCTGGATCTTTCCAAGGTTCCTGTCTCCTCCCCGCGTCTGGATTTGAGCCAGCTTGTTTCATCCGTTCCCTCCACGCTGCCTAGGTGCCAGCAGGGGGAGCACTGAGAGCAGAGCGGAGACCATCTCCCAGCTCTCAGCTCTGATGTGTGGCACCACATCACGCCTAGCACCTGAGAGGAACAACTATTGGGAAAGTCCTGCTCAACCCCTGCAGCCTTGGCCTGGAGCATGCTCAGTGAGGATGGAATCTTCGGCGAGATCAGACTTTGAACAAGTCTCTGCTGAGCATATGTGAACTGAGATTTTTTTCAGAGGCTTGGTCAAATCGGGGTGAATTTTAACCCATCCTGCAGTCACCCCAGACAACGGCGGCTCCTGCCGCCCCATCCCACAGGGCTGGGCAGGTGCTCTCCTCCAGGCATTGTGCCCTGGTATAAAAGGTTGCAGTTCTGTCTGTGCTTGGCCCAACTGCTCTTCTCTCATAACAGAAGGGCAGGTAGGCCACACCTGAGTGGCATGGCACAGGACACAATGCACTCGTTAAAAGTTTGGCCCAGCAACCCTTCATCAAGATGGGGGTCAGTGAAGCCTAACCTGAGAGGTATTGTGACCCAGTGCACCTCGTTGCAATGCCTGAAGTGGGGAACCAGGCCTGGCCACATGTACCACTGTGGGATGACTGAAGGGCAGGTTCATTCTCTAGGCCCTCCGGCCCCCGCACCTCTCCTCAACAACTCAACCAGGGCCAACTGTCTAGGAAAATCATGGACGGGGAAAAAGTCACAGACAAGTAGAAAAATCATGATGTGTGTGACTTCTTTCCCCCATGCCAAACCTGCAGCCCTAAACACTATCAAACAATACATTTTTCCCTATTCACATTATTGGAAATTACTACCTGAAACTCCCTCCCTTCCCCCTCCCCCCGGCCAAAAGTCAACCTTAATGGAAAATTTCAGCCCAAATGATTTAAGTTTGATAAAGTTTAAGTAACTGAAAACAAGATCTTATAATGAAAAGTGTCAGGCAAGCTTAGTTGTAGGTGTTACTCCCTGTAGTACCTGTGATCTAATTTCCATGTTGACTTGTTCTGGCTCTTTCACAAGTCATTTTATGGGACCTATGGAAACTGTTTGTGGGTTAACATTCACAATATGCCATGGAACTTTCAGAACATACAACCTTTAGAATCAGGTATGTAACAAACAGAAGAACGGCCATACTGGGTCAGACCAATGGTCCATCTAGCCCAGTATCCTGTCTTCCATCAGTGGCCAGTGCCACATGCTTAAAGGAAAAGAACAGAACAGGGCAATTATTGAGTAATCCATCCTTTGTCATCCACTCCCAGCTTCTTGTAGTCTGAGGTTTAGGGACACTTAGAGCATGGGAGTTGTGTTCTTGACCACCTTGACTAACAGCAGTTGATGGACCTATCCTCCATGAATTTATCCAATTTTTTTTTTAAGCCACTTATATTTTTGGCCATCTGAACATCCACTGATAACAAGTTCCACAGGTTGACTATGCATTGTGTGAAGCAGTACTTCCTTAAGTTTGTTTTAAACCTGCTGCCTATTAATTTCTTTGGGTGATCCTAGTTCTTGTGTTATGTGAAGGAGTAAATAATACTTCCCTATTCACTTTCTTCCCACCATTCATGATTTTATAGACTGCTATCTTACCCTGTCTCAGTGATCTCTTTTCTAAGATGAACAGCCCCACTCTTCTTTAATCTCTCCTCATACGGAAATAGTTCCATACTCCTAGTCAAGGACAGGCTGTATAAGGAGAGAAGGAGAAAGAGTGCAGGGATGGAAAACTGTAGTCAGCATGAAATAGCAGGGCAAAGCTAAGAATGCGGGGACAAACACCTCCACACAGTGAGAGCAGGAGGGACAGGAGCCCACAGGGAGCCCCTGACTAAGACAACAGGAACCACTATAATACAGGGACCCCAGAAGCTGCAACTGTCAGGAGTGATCTGAAAGAAAAGGCCAAAGAAAGCACCATTAAGTGGCAAGAACAGCTCTTGTGGAGGTGGGGGACTTGCGAAGACAAAGGAAGCCCAAACCAGATGCAGTGGAGCAGCTAGGAGAGCAAGTCAGAGGAAGCCCCAACTGGGTTTAGGGGAACAAACTCAGAGAAGTTGGGGCCCTGGGAGCTGCCCCCCACCAGTTTTTTATAAGATCCCCGGTGAGGGCCGGTGCAGCTCTGTGGAGAAGAGGGAGGAACAAGTAAGAGGCCTTGATTAGGGCAGGAGCAGCCTCAAGACAAAGAGCTAAAGACCTCAGTCAGAGGCAGTCCCAGGAACATGAAATAAGCCTGGAAATTGCAGTTAGAAAATTTCATGCTGGAATTAAGGCACAATTCTCTAACCTTTTTGCCGCCACAAGCTAAAAAAACAAAACCCGAGCGCTGCCCCGCGGGAGAAAAAAAACAAAAAAAACCAAACCCTGAGTGCCACCCTGAGATTTGCTGCCCTTTAGAAGGTGCTGCCCCAAGCCGGTGCCTGGTGCTGTGGGACCAACTTCCCAAGGAATGGGGTGGATTCTTTATCACCTGGCACCTTTAAATTGGAATGGATTGGTCTTTCTACAAGATCCATTCCAGTTCCAGTACAAATTTTTGGGCTAGATGCAGGAATCACTGGGCCTGTGTTATGCTGGGGGCCAGACCAGATGATCACAATGGTCCCTTCTGGCCTCAAAATCTATGAGAGGCAACTGGCAGGTAGAACGATGGGAGGAAAAGGACACTGTCCTCTCCCCCGTTTCCCTCTTAGATATCTTCTTCCACTCTGGGCAGGGGGCAGAGAGGGAACACTACAGTACTGGAAACATGCAAACTCTCTTTATCCACAAGTAAAAAGGCATGCTCCACATGGCTTGCTCACGTTCACTCCTTATGTGCCATGTGAAGGAGTAAGGAACATAAGCAGAACTTGTGCTGTGCTTCCCCACAAGACCCTTTCTATCCTGGGATCTCCTTTCAGACCAGTCCTGAAAGAGGTGTGACTTCTGGGCTCTAACCCGGTGTGTGCCTGCACAGACATGTTCTGTTTGGGAGCAGAGAACGGACTCTACCCATTCATATTACATCTTTTAAAACAGCACAAGAAATTTCAGGGGCAAAAACTGAATCTTTCCTACTACCCTCAAAAAAATGCACTTATAGAGCCTAGCAGCCAGAGCTTATTGGAAACAAATTGGTGGTCTCAGTTCAGTTGTCCCAGATAGCCATCCACATCACCACAATTGGCATTAAATACTAGCAACTTGTTGGTAGCCTTAAAAGAGGCCAATCGTTGTGTAAGCAGAGAGACTGGGCTCCCAGTTCACACCCAGAGTATTCACCAGTCAGGGTAGAGGACTTAAGGCACACCAGCAGAGCAGAGAAGGGAAAGGTTGCATTGCTTTTGTCCTAGCCTACCACTAAATAGAGGACTTCATTCTCCAGGCTCTTGTTCTGGCATCTTTCACTGGCACTAGATTCACTTATAATTTAACTGGAAAGGAAAACAAGAAGATTTAGTGACCAGAAACATGAACGCTCGGAAATGAGTATTAACTCAAGGAAATCAAGAGCTGAATGAGTTATATCTAGCATGGAAATGAGCTGGCTTATGGAGGCACGTTTGCTGCAGCTCTGAGACTGCAGTTCAAATCCTTCAATATCCTGCCCTTCTTTGGTAAGGACTAGAGCGTCTCGGCCAAGCCAGATCTTTATAAAGGTAACAAATCTGAATTCAGATGAACCCGGTAACAAGAAGAATAAAAAAAGAAAACAAGCAAAAATAGGGCCCTTTAGGGGAAATAGCTTTCCTTCCCACTCTGTCTTGCATGGATGAAAGATTTTGTCTTGGTGAAACAAACCAGGTATTTTGAATGCCAGGCTACGGTCCTTAGAACATACCATTATTTTTATTATGGTAGTTTCCAAAAGTCCCAATCAGGCATTACATGATATAGGGGAAATATTTCAAAAGCACCTGATTGAAGTGGGAGCCTAAGTCCCATTTCCAAAAGTGATATAGCCAGAGAGCTACCTTAATTCCACTGATTTTTAAGGAAAGTTAGGAGCCTAAGTGCCAAAATCACTTTGAAAAAGGAACTTAGACTATGGGCAATACTTTCAAAAGCACCTCTGCCCCAGTTTACAGTATGGATTGTGAGGAAAAGAGGTCAAAGAAAGTGTTCTTGCTACATTTCAACTCACGTCTAGGTCCCATTCAGTCAAACTGTCCAATTGTTTTAAATCAGACTACCCGGCAGTAAAAGTTTCTAAGATTAGACCCGTATTTTCCTGGACTGACCTGACAGTCTAAGTGAGTACCTGCATGGTCACATAAAAAGGGATCCAAATCCAAGCTCAAATGGCTGTCTGACAATGCTTTGATACTACAGAGATGGAAGCTCTACCCATACTTGTGAGAGCTATATAGTTAAAATAGATTAGACTGATGGAACCAATTCCTGTAACTCATGGCAATACTAAGTATCTTGATGTTGCTCTCTGATAGCCAATGTGAAGAGTGGCATTGAGAGAGCTGGACAAAATATATAATGCTTTTAAGAGTGAGAGCAGAAAAAGGAGAGGAGAGATCTCAGAGGATTCTTCTCACATATTAGGGAAAAAAATCATTTTCCTTTATAAATATAATTTACAAAGGAACTTATACAAGATACTACCCCAAGAATCTCCAAGGCACTGCAGAGAATTCTGCCCCTCCCCAATTGCTCTGTGAAGCAATTGATTTTTGTTCGTCCCTTGAGCAGTCACTTCAGACATGATTCACTGTACATTTTTATTGAATTCTGCAACACAAAGTGATAGCACTAGATCTCTGCAAAACTGTTGTCATAAAATGCAGGCAGTGTGCCTGTTCTCAGATCCCCAGGCGAAGGCACTCATCCTGCAAAAGAAAATCCTGCCCAGTCCTTATGTTGTCTCTGGGTTCCAGGGAGAGTAAAATGGAGAGATCTGGGGAAATGTTCACCTGAAACCGGTTGGTTCTGCCACTTGAGTTTTTTGTTAGAAAAGTTGCTGGTTTCTTAGCCAAGCTATCAAGATTCACCATTTCAGAGCACTCACACAAGCCTCACTAGTTTTGAGTTTTAGAGAGAAACTTCAATTTCACCCTAGAAATGAGTCAAACCAAACCTCTGGATCCAAACGCCTGTAAGGTGGCCAGGACCAGATACCTATTCCACAGCCAGTCATGCTTTTTATAATGATGTCCTTGCACTAGAAGTCTGGAGTTACATGCTCCAGATCCATGTCTGAACCTACAGCTCTGAGCTATCTCGGATTCGTATGAACCTGACACTCAAGAGTGAAACTAGATCCAGAACCATCAAAATGAGCAAAAAGGTTCACTGGAACCATGAGAGTTATCCCAGCAAGAGTAAGAATGGTTAGGACAGTACAAATGTTTATCAAACTTATAGAAATATTCATTTCTCACATATAAAGGCATCATGGTAAGTAAAGAGTCTAATCACCATTATTAAGAGTTAGATCTTGCAAAGTACTTAGCAATTCCCAATGGCTGCTTCCAGTCCCCTGATCCCAAACTGCCTGGGACTGGCACAGGCTGGAGCTGCAAAAGACCAGCTCTAACATGCTGCTACCAGGAACCTCACAACAGTGGATGATGAGATGTAATGCAACTTTACTCTACTGTGCACCCTCTCTAGCCTCATCTGCTCTTGGCCTCACACCATTTTTCTCCTTATCCCAGACTGGTACAGGAGATGGCAGATCCACCTCTTCCAGTTTTCTCCTACACAGGGAGAATATACTCTTAGATCTCTCTCGATTTAAGCAGCAGCCCTCACATGTATCACGATGGCGCATGTTATGGTGTGCACAGGGACTATTTCACCCATAGTCCATCCGCAGGCACCTCTGGGATGGTTTGCTTTCACTAACAAACTTAGCAGACCAGAGAATCTGGCTCTTCCTTGCTTAAATCTTAAATCTAAGAGAATCTGGCTCTCAGAGTTTCATGAGTTTCCTTGCTTAAATCAAGAGAGATCTAAGGAAACTTGCATAGAAAGCAATGAGTTCCTTTCTAGAAAGGAGGTCAAAATGTCAAAGTATCTATTCTTTAATGCTTATTGACTATCTGAAATGCCTTTGCTCAAGACAAGTTAAGTCTCTTTGGCTATAGTACAGTTACCTAAGGAAGAAAGATAACTTACCAATTTTATAGAATATGAATGAAGAGAAAGATTATATTAAAAGTGCCTAGTAGGATTAAAAATGATTTATGTCAACATTGTATTTCAGAGCATGAAATATAAATGAAAAACATACTGGTTCAAAAATGTTATATGACCTTCTGCTTTAGATAAAGTTAAATCATATTCCATGTGAAACAGCAGAGCATTTATAGCATTAAAAAGATCTACAAATTATTATTATTCAATTTAACTGATGAGATCTTTAACTGGTCACTAATCCAGTACTGAATATTGTCAGTCCTGTAACTCAGACTGTCAGAGAAGCCACAGAAGTGATTGGGTAATGACCCCTGCCATCTGACAGGGATAGACTCTTTTGTAACCCTGATCTATGCCAAGTGACTGGTGCCAGTAAATAAAGATCAGTTTCTTACCAGCATTCCCTTGTGTTATATTTTTAGTGCATGCACCAGAGTAATTTGGGCTAAACATTCAAAATATGAGGGAGAGGAGAATGCACTCTGCCCCAGATCCATCTCCACTGGGTCTACTTCCAACCTCCTGAGAAAATTAAAAGAGACACCTTTAAAAAAAACAAAACAAAAAAACTGCTAGAAAAAATATTTGCTCCTTTCCCCATCAAACTGGGAAATTTCCCACCAGGATTACGCTGGTCTGAGGTGCAGGATGGGCAATTTTCAGTCCCATAACAATGCTAGGTAAAAGCTCCAGTTAATTGCTACCAAACAGGACTAGAAATGGGTGCAATATATCATTGGAAAGGAAAGATTCAGAGCTGGGATATATAGCAATTACTATTATCTCCAAAAATGTCCTGAGATACTAGAGGTGAGATACTGGATGGTTCTATTGAAAGCAGTAGGATTTTTGCTGTTCATTTCAATGGGATCATGTTGTCAGCCTAAGTCCTAAAATTGTGATATTGCTTATAAATTAGCTTTTCCATTTATCATGATTTGTGTAAGCATGCAAATGCAACAGACATACTATAATTCGAGAAATATGAATTAAGGTTTGACATTTCATAGAAGCCCAAGGAACTTAGGAACTCTGATGTCACTGAAATTGAATGAGTGCATGGCATGAAACTCCCTTAGGATCTCTGTACTGAAAATCCCAACATAGATTAATGTAGTCATACATCTACAAAGCATTGCTTGGACAGATAGCTCCAGTAGGATCTAAAATGTACTATCAGAGTGTGCTTTACATGCATACATGGATACATATAATGTTTGTTAGATTAAAAAATACATGGTGAAAACAGAAAGGAATATATATCTGCCTGGATGAGCAAGTTGAATAATATTGCTGAGCCATTCATTTCCACAAGAAAAGAAAAAAGCAAAGACTTTACTCCTTTTGTTATTATTTTTTCATAGGCAAGTAAAGATGGAGAATATGATCACTCTCATCAACACTATAATCACAGTCTGAGGTCTATAATCCTAAAAAGGAAACCTGCACTGCACAAAAACTAAGTCTACCAGGGGTTGTTAAAGCTTAGATTCTCTAAAGAATTATTTTCAAGTTCCTCTCCATGAAGGATATTATGAGTAATAAGATTAGCTGCAATTGTGGCTTTTTAGAAAGTGTTTTTACCAGCCAGTTCTAGAAAGGATAACTCGGGCTGTGTTTCTGTGCTTGTGGTACGCCTTGGCTAACTGGTATAGAGTAAGTGCATTTTTGTTGGCCTCTGGTTTAGAGTATTTTAATTTGTAAAAATTGAAAAATTCTTGGCAGAACTCCACATCCTATGAAAAATGTTCCTCTTGAAAACTAGTTAAGAGTTAATGATAATTCCACTTTGGGCAGGAAGGAAGGGTTTAGACTGGATGTCCCCGAGCGAATCGGGAGAATGTTCATCACAGCCCTGCTCTCCGCTACTCAAGTCCTATTAAAGAAAACAAAACATTCTGCTTGTATTAGATACATTAATGATATTTCCACAGAAGCAAATTAAATTTAAAAGCATTGAACAATCCTGAATCCATGAAAACTTTGCAACTAGCGTTCAATTCCAACATGCTCTATGATGCATTGCCTTAAAAGCAACTTAATATTTTAAGTTCAAAGACCTTTTAAAGAAACTCCATGTAAAGTTGTAGACATTCTAAACGGTTCAGTAAGAACCCTTACACTGAGTTAAGATACAGTGAAACACCGTAGTTTTTGAAGTACAATTCAATCCCTGATTTATTCCTGTGTATTGCCATGAGTGGACTGCAATTCTGGATATAGTGAATATTCTTTATATTGACTTCAACGGGCTTTCAATCAAGCCCACATTAAAGTTAGTCTATGGAAATAAGAAACTTTGTTATTTGGAAGGGTCAGCTGTAGCTTTCACAAAAGAAATGCAGACTGTTCACATGCACTGAAAATAACTAATATGCAAAGTCATAAAAGTATGTGATCAGATATGCGAGTTCTCCTTTCACGACTAAGAAAGCAGCTGCTGTTATATTAATTTAGTTTAAACAAAAATATATATAGTTAAGATAGTTAATATGAACGATCATAGATGTGAATGAAAATCATTTTGTAAACAGAGTAAGCTACGGTATATGAATGCACCTCGCTATGACTTTTATAGAAAGACAGTCACTCATAATTGCCAACATTTGACAACCGCAAACAGGGGCATTTTGGGAGAAAATTTAGAGATACCTCTCATAACTCCCATTGAAATCCAGTAGTATAAGGCATTGATCCTGAAAACATTACACATATACTTTAATGACGCAGAATAGTCCCATTGTAATCTATGGGACTGTTCCTGTACTCAGTGTTAAACATATGCCTAAGCATTTGCAGGATCAGGGTCTTGGGAGAGCATTTTGGAGGGAAAGAATGAAAAAAATGGTAAAAAATGCTAATGAGTTTTTAGCTATCAACAAACTCCACACAAAAATGACACAAAAGCAATGGTTTCTCCCTACTCCTCAGCAAAGATTTAAGGGCAAAGATTTGTAATGAGGTGTCATATTAATATCTATGGTTTCAGCACTTTTTTGCAAAGTACAGTACCAATTAGCTATCAGTATTATAAGTATTAACTGATCTATCCTTGCTGAATACAAGAACAAAGCCCATAAAATAGTGCAGAAACCTAGGTCTGTTTGCTTGTTTGTTTGTTTACTTGCTAATTGGCAACATTCAGCCGTAGGTCTCCCCATTATTATCAGGAATTGTTGAGGATGGATTTTATTTTATAATACATACATACATACATACGACTATTCTTCCTCTGTGGAGAAAGCAGGCCTGTAGGAAGAGGCACAGATATGGTCTGCGCAATGAAAGCAAGACAGCTTAAAAAGCTGAGGCACAACTGATATAAACTGAAAGCTTTAACCTAGCAGCCCAAAAGTACAATAGTCAAATATGCCTTTAAAAAAAAAAAGAAATAAAATGGGTGGATGATACTGAAGAAACAGAGTCAGAGACAAGTAAACAAGATATTAAAAAATTTAAATGAGAGGGAAATTATAAAAAAGCATAAAGCTCCTCTCCCTAAGGGAACAGCTGTGTATGCTAATCCCTCCTGGGCTGCTCCTTTTGGATCTCCCTTCCTTCCTTCCTCCGTCCTTCTCTAATAGCTCCCTTGTTCCTGCTGGACAAAACTAGCCCTTTGTGGCTGCTTTCAGAACAACATTAAAAACAGGAATAGGGAAATTGTAAACAGGAGGCTTCTGGCCTACAGGCCAAGGCACACACAGGCCTCTGAGGCCTACTTCATGCTAAGCAAAGAAACAGATCTTTGTTGCTAAAGGGATTAGGGCTGCGGGATTTCTGAGGCACTGCTAAGGCATTCAGCTGGCCTGAAGTAGGGGCTTTGTAAGGAGATACCTCCATTAGATATCTGTGAGCGGAAATCATTCATACTCTTTATACAATCTGGGTAATGTGATATTGTTGGACTGTTAAACAGCTCGAGTGAAGCAGGGTACTATCTACTTGAATGGTAAATTCTTCAACAGCTAAAAAGATGGTGGTGTAATTACCTTCACTGACTTTAAAAAGAAGTGACTAATCTTTAATTCTTAGCTGGTGTAATAAAGAGCAATCACAATGAGATCCCTGGAAGTTGTACTCAGGGGTTTCCTAAGAGATTGTATGGATATGGGCTTCTAAACCTGGCTCATCATCTGAATCACATTTATCCCAAACAGGTTTATGTTCCACAATATCTATTTATTTGTATTGTCAGTGCCCCTTCTATTATCCAAAACTTTCATAATCCAACTTTATTCTGGGCCCTCCATGAGATTCAGGTAATCAAGGTTGCACCATATTTTTACAAGTACCACAATATTCCACAGCAATAGTCTACAAACTACAAAAAACTACAGTTTACCATAGAGTTATTGCATTGTTTGGAGTTAATACTGTAAACTACTGTATCTTTTAAAAAATAAGAATAACTTCTGTTTATCTACAATACTCAGCATACATTCATTAAAGCTGCTTATTATGGATCATACACATCTCTCTCTCTCTCTCTATATATATATATAGTTATAATAACTGTTGTTGGGTTGTTTCAGTTAGCCTCTAATTAAATTATTCTGCTAAGCACAAGAACCATGAGGACAATGCTATGCACATAAATAGTACCCATATTATATTACCTAAATTCCCCTGTACTTCAAATGGAGAAGTTATTTGAAACATCTCCTTTAAGAAATACTGCATACCAAATCAGAGTTGGTTGTATTTTTATCATAGGTCAAGTGATCCCTATGCACACCAGGACATGCATTGTCTTGATACTTGTGAGGTATGCTGTATAAGTCAAGAGATAGATACCTAAGTGTATTAGAGATGGACCCAATCTATACAGATCATACTTGGATCCAAGTTTCTCCAGAGACTGAGGGTGTTTGGGTAAGTTCTTATTTGGCTTCCAATACAAATATTATGACCTGCTCCCAATCTCTCTCATGGCCAAACCAAACCCCCAGATCCATGTCCTGGAGTGGTCAAACATATGGTCCAGACCTGGGTCCTTGTCTCCTATATGTATGTATGTATGTACGTATGGCTTTGTTTTAGGTTTAGCCCCTTAACTGTTCGTTACAACTATCTTAAGTGAAGGGTGAAGTCAGACATCAGTTTGAGTGAGTTTTTAACTCAACCCATAACAAGGTTTCACCCAGCTCATATTATACATATATAAAGATAGTTGTAAGAAACAGTTAAGGGGCTACACCTAAAACAAAGCCTTAATACAGTCTGCCCAGAAACTAGCACCAGGTTTTTGGCTTGCTTTCAAGTCTGATCATAAATACATTTTGCATGTAATTGGATTTTTTTTCCAGGCCCTGTCTGCATCTCACCCTTCCACCTTTTTGGGCATAGCTTCAGAGTCCCTTCCCAGAAAAACGTTTGCAAAAATAATTTTCTATAATTAGAAAATGTTTCATTGAAAATTCATCACTGGAAAGGTTTCCTGCAATTGCTGAGTTAGGCAGGCTTCAAGACATTTGACTCTGCTACATTTACTGATAGACTAACAGTCAACGGATTCCTACATTTGTACTAGGGCTGAATGGCAAGAGCCTACCCACCTTCTGAACAAATCAAGGATTAAGCCAGGGTTACACTGCCACTTACGTTGGCAAAACTTATGTCGCTTAGAGGTGTGGAATAAATAGGGTGATCAGACAACAAGTGCAAAAACTGGGATGGGGTTGGGGGAATTAGGAGCCTAAATAAGGAAAAGAGCCCAAAATTGAGACATCTGGTCACCCTTGGAAAAAAACACCCTCCAGAGCAACCCAAGTTTCGCTGGCATAAGTGGTAGTGTGCACAGCGCTATGTTGGCAGGAGAGCTTCTTTTGACAACGTAACTACTGCCACTCATTGAGGTGGTTTAATTATGACAAAGGGCGAGCTCTCTCCTGTCGGCCTAAAGTGGCTACACAAGCAATCTTATTAGTAGCGCAGTTGCTTTGGTACAGCGGTGCCACTGTAAGCTTGCTAGTGTAGACATGGCTGTTCTTACTGGGGAGACTACCTCCTGCATTTGGAAGAGTATAGCCTCACTGATCTGGTGTATTTTATTATAAGTAAATAACAGAGTCTCTGCCCAGAGGAGCTTATAAGCTAAACTTTAGGTTTGAATGGATACAATTACATTGTTGCCCCTTCACCGTTTTATTACAAGTCTCATGATATTTGGTGTTTTTTCTTAAATCCTCCGTTCGTGGAGTCAAATGATGGTGTGAGGATCTCAGCTTTCATTTAACAGCCTGTGCCCAAGTTTCTAGCATTCATGGTAGCAAAGAAAAGCTACAAATGGGGCTCAAGTGCACCCTTAAGACTCAGAAACCAGATGGCAAATAAAAACCACCAAATATATTATTTTTGTAATATATCATGATTTTAAGCCAGCTTCATGATTTTTGGGGCCCTAGTTCATGGTTTTTAAGAATTCAGGGCTGGCAATCCTTCAAGTAATTATTATAGCCACTTCAAAGCGTCCAATCCTTGATAACAGCTCTTTGCATTTATGCAATGACCGTCATCTCCTCTACCCTGTATAAGCATTAGGAAATTAGTATTTACTAATTTAGTATTAGTATCGCCCCCTCAGGAGGTAGGGGATCATTATTACACATAAAGAAACCAAGGCAGAGGCAGGGCCGGTGCAAGGATATTTTGCGCCCTAAGTGAAACTTCCACCTTGTGCCCCCGCCTTGCACATTGATTCGTTGAGGGGCAAATCCCAACGAAACTTTATAGACCCCAGGGGCCAGCCGTGCCCAGGGGCTGTTCCCCAGACCAGGTTCCTTCCTCCCCACTTCCTGAGCTCCCATGGAAGGTGCACAGCCCACTCATGAACCCTCCCCACCCCGGCTGCCCCCTGCCCCGAGCCACGGGTTCACTCACTGGCTTTGCTATTTTGGGCCACTGCAGCAGCTCCTGCACCATGCCAACGTCCTCTGCCTTCACCGCCTGCATCAGCTGCTAGTTCTTGCCCACGGCAAGTGTCCAGGCATGGTGGAAGCGGGAAGCTCTCAGAGGCCAAACATCTCCCAGTCGGGGCGCAGGGCCCCGAGCCCGCTCTGGGAGGGGCAATGGCAGCAGCTCACATGCCTGGGAGTCGCAGAGGCCAACCATGGCAATGTGGGGAACTGAGGGCCTATGGGACCGATGCGCGCAATGCATCCACTGCAAGAGCCCTGGGTCGGGGTGCGGGGGGTGCCAGGCCACAGCCCAATCAGGAGGGGTAGGGTTATCATATTTGAACTTTCAAAAAAAGAGGACACTCCGTGGGGGGTAGCCCTGCCCCCTGACTGACCCCCACTGAACCCCCAACTCATCCAATCCCCCCTGCTCCTTGTTCCCTGATCACCCCCTCCCAGGACCCCTGCCGCTAACCGCCCCCCAGGACCCCACCCCCTATCTAAGTCTCCCTTCTCCTTGTCCACAACTGCCCACTCTTGAGAGCCCCCAACCATAACTGCTCCCCTAGGATCCCATCCCCTACCTTTCCCCTGACTGCCCCAACCCCTATCCACACCCCCACCCCCTGACAGACCGCCAGGACTCCCACGCCTATCCAACTACTCCTTGTCCCCGACAGTCCCCCCAAACCCCCGACCCATCTAACTCCCCCTGCTCCCTGTCCCTTGACTGCCCCAACCCCTCTCCATACCCCTGTCCCCAACAGCCTCCCTCCCCCCGCATTTTAGGTAAATCAAAACCTTTTATGCTGAAAAATCTTGATTTTGACAGTTTTTTCTTTAAAATATTTTTTATTAATTAGCTTACATTTTTAAACAAAAAGTCACACTGAACCAGAAAACTTTCATGAGTATTTTTTCCAAAATGTATTCTAGTCAAAATAAAATCAATCAAAATCAACCCTTTCCTGTGAAAAGTTTCTGGTTCGACAAATTACCAATGTCCGAAATAAAAACCTTTGGTAAAAAAATATCCCCAACCAACTGTATTTCAGATACATTTCTTTAGAAATCCCTAAAAGAAGTTTTTTTTCTCTAGAAAATAAAGTAATGATTTTAAAGCCTGACTCTCAAGATATTTCTGGGCTTGACTCGAATTTGGTGAATCCCATGGAAACCTGGGAATCTCACCTCTTAGGAGGTAAAAATCAACCAGACAGCTGAAAAACCTTTCCCCTTCTAACTCTCATGACCTTGCAAAGCTAGATCAGTTACTGGTATAGGAATGAATATTGCTACCACCGGGCTTCAGATGTGCAGAAGACAGACTAGTCCACTGACTAGGGGAAATGACCTAAAAGTTGGGAGACCTGCTTTCAGTTACCTGCTCCACTACAGGACTTCAATTGGACAGATCACTGTACCTCAGCTCTCCATCTCTAAAATTATACTCTCTACAAATACCTTAAAGGCTGTGTAGTGCTCAGTTATTATGGTAATAAGTATCATGTGTTGGTGGCACTGTTGTGGGGTCAGCTAAGTGAGGGAGAATTCTATAGCAGGGGGAAAGAAGGAAATGGTTTCTCTGGCAGTTATTTAATTAAAAATAAAACAGTTGTTTGAAACTACTCAGCAGTTTGGAAAGTCTGAAGCAGTCCTTACACAGTGCAGGTAAGGTTGTCAGTGGTGTGCAATAAATATAATTGTATCACATAGATACCCCCACTACATACAATATCTATAGTTACATCAATATTTTTAAATGCACACAACTATAAATACAAAAAAGGGGGGATTCTCCCAGGACTATATGCAGTACATATATGATAAAGAATAAGAGATGGTCTATCTGACTTGAGTTGGGGCAAATATACATAAACTTTTCATTTATTCTGGACACTATTCAATTCTACTATAGAAAAGAGAGGCATAAATTATGAGTGAGACTAGCCCAAATAGGAACATTGGTCAGACCTCTAAAAATACGCTCATCTAAGCTAATGTACTCATTTGCCTGACATATTAAGAGACCCTTTTAAAACCAGCCAGACCACGCTTTAACAACAGATTGCTATGTGTAGCTGAGTTGTGGATTTCCCAGAGACATCATCATTACATGCAGGTTCTTGCCGTGAAAAAGGCAAAATTAACAGCTGGGGTAAATTGCAGGCCTTTTTTGAATTCTACAATCTGCAGTGCAGCTCTCCAGTTCTTTACTAGTGGGGACATATGATACCATTTTAACTCATTCTAACTGTTGTCAGTAATCTTAATGTCAGTTTGTGGCTAATCGATGCCATGTAACTATAATATGTAAACTAGATCGCTTGCAGGTGCAGACAATCTACCAGTATAATCATGACTTTAAATTTTGGCATGTGGGAACCATCCCACATTTATATTCTGTAACGGAATCAAACAAGTGCTATTAGCCTAATTACATGTACATATGTCAAAGAGAAATGCCAGGAATTGTAAAATGCTATTTATAGCCACTAATTACTTTTTAAAAAAACCACATGCACATCTGGAAGAATTAAAGAATTACACTAACCAACCATGAGTGGGATCCTGTCTCATGGGGATGGGGAGAGATAGCAGAAGAGAAAAATCTTAGTTCTTTTAGAGTTGTCCATCAGTTCAAAGAGATTTCAGTGTAGTATTATAGCCAGAACTCCAAAAGGCACCAGTGAATGCTTTCCTTATTAGGGAGCGAGATTATGGATATATCCATATATTCAGTAGAGCCATACACTTGAAATCAAATATGTCAAAATCCTGATGTTTCTATCTTATTGAGGTCCATCTTTTTCCACAACTGACTTCATAACATCAAAACTGCCCTGAGACAACTGGTCTATACTTCATCTTGTCCACCTCAAACGAAAAGTTGGAATCTCCAACCATCTCCTCTGGATCAAATCCTACTCCCACCCACTCTTTTGGCAACTCTGCTCCTAAGTCTCCAGCCAGTCACACACGTTGCTTTCTCATAAGGCCGACTGCGTCATTTCTCACATATTTTTGGGGTGGATTAAAAGTAGAGTTAGGAAATAACATAATTGCCCTGCATGCGACCTGTCTGCGTCCCCAATGTTAATATAGTAACCAGCTTCCAATAGGAAAGCATATTGCTTGCCTTTTAACCATCCTACCCACTATTTCCAGAGACCCTCTCCCAAAAGTTTAAAAGAACGGAAAGAACAGCCAGATACAAAACTCCTGGTGCTAGGAGGTGCAGAGCCCGGCAGAACCCCAACAATTCCCATTGACCTCTGAAGACCTATCCTCCAAATAACCTACATCAATTACAACAGTAAGAACCTGTCTTTGTTGTGAGTTTTGTCTTCACCCCCCTTCTCAGAACAGACCCAACATACACTAGTTACTGATCGGCAGGAAGAAGCCCTTTGAGCAGAGCTGTTAAAAATAGAAACAGGACCAAAATTCAGACTTTGAACTAATCATTCCAACAGATGGGTCTTTCTGCTTTCATTATCCCCTCTGGTCTGGGACTTTTCAAACACAGTACAATAGGGCAGACTGGAAGCTATTTGGCAGTACCTCTCTGACCAATTACACATTAATTAAAAGACCGCGTGCGGGCTGTGCAGAGAAGCCTTTGCCTATGGACCTGAAATATTGTGCTCTGGTTTTGCCAGAGAAACACAAAAGATACTCCAGCTCAGCACTGAGGGTACATGTGGCTTGTGTAGGTGGAGAAAGTTACAAGGGTTACCATGGGTCGGAAGTGGGATTTTCCTACCACACCTACCCCATAGTCTTGTGAAATTAACCCATTTTTAAGTCTGCAATTTACATTTCCTCATGCCCCGTCAAATATGGCCAAAAAAGCCTCTCCAAGTATTGTTATTCTCTAGTTTGTGACATGTGATACATACTGACTTTGACTTATACTCACATTTGCAGAGTTCATTCAGCAATGGTTACTTACAATAAAACATTGAGGAAAATACAGAATTGTATACATATACAAAGGAAAATAGAAGAATATTTAGGAATCTGCATGATCTTTTGCAATTTAAAGAGGAAGAAGGAAAGAGCCTAGAAATAACAGCTCAAAAAAAGATCTAAATTCCACAGGAAACATAATGTGGGCCAGGTTCTATGCAACACGCACATACAGATCTGCCACTACACCTTGACCAGCAAAAACTTCTGCTGTTGAAGTCTTGGGTCCTCATGTTGTGGGTTTGTGACAAGCATCTGCCTGTGAGTAGGAAATGATGCATTTTCACTAGTGACAACTGCTTCGCTTCCTATTTATACCAGTTTTACTACTGTGCAATTCTGACAGTTTCAGCGGTGTTTGCCCTTAGTCATACCAGCAGGAGATCTGAAAGAGTCCCCCACCAAGAGCCAAGACTGGAGCTCAGATCACCACAGGTGAAAAGTTCTTGCATAGCAGCGTAAGTTGACAATGAATTATTCCCCCGACCCAATTCCTAGACACATGAAGGCAGATGTACTACATATGTGTTTTGTGTGTTGGAGGAAAGAGTCCCTAGGTCTGGAGCCATGCCCCTCTGGGCTGTGATCTTGTCACATAAACCAAGAAGGCTGAGGCAGACCTCCATGGAAAAATCTAGAAATTGCAGAAAGTCGTGTTCAATAGGTGGCATTTTTCCCTCAAGGTTATTATTGAACCAATGTTCTGGCATGGTGTTTAGGAGAACTCTAGTGAAGGAGGTGCCATCTTTCAAATGAAACTTTAATCTGGGGTTCTAACCACATGTATTATTAATGATCACAAGATCACCTGGCACTTTGGGGAAGTAGGAGATGGTACAGGTTTAAGCCCCAGTGTCTAGGCTGAATTCCAATTCAAGGAATTAGATTCTGCTTGCCTTAAATTCCTCCTATAGCTGCAAATAAATGAAGTTGAAATAAATGAACTCTCCTACTGTTGCTGAGTGCTATTAAACACTTGCCGAATTCCACCCCAGAGGGCCAGTTTCAGTGGAAATGGGTGGAGCAATTACAGAACAGTCTGTAAAATGAGTTGGAATCTTTCTGGGTGAAAGGAACTATACAAATGGAAGTCATTATAATTTTCCTTGCTCCAGTTCTCCTCTGAAATACCACCCACTACACTAGAATTCAGATCCACCAGGAAATTTCAAATCCATGGTGCAAAATGAATTTGAACTCCCATATATTCATCCTTACCGACTATCCCCAGAAGCAGCGAGCAGAACAAGGTGCAAAACTGAAAAGGGGTGGAAGGAATTAAACAGGAGAGTGCCTAGCAAGCTGTCAATTAACAAATTCCAGTGATTTGTACCATGCAAAATGAAA
Organism: Dermatemys mawii; assembly: GCA_007922305.1. Classification (NCBI taxonomy): domain Eukaryota; kingdom Metazoa; phylum Chordata; order Testudines; family Dermatemydidae; genus Dermatemys; species Dermatemys mawii. The sequence goes on from ML677358.1 coordinate 6,129,732, forward strand.
GATTTAGAACAGTGGCTCTCAAACTTTTTTAATGGTGACCCCTTTCATATAGCAAGCCTCTTATACATTAAAAACACATTTTTATATATTTAACACAATTATAAATGCTGGAGGCAAAGCAGGATTTGAGGTGGAGGTTGACAGCTTGCGACCCTCCATGTAATAACCTCACAACCCCCTGAGGGGTCCCGACCCCCAGTTTGAGAACCCCTGATTTAGAACATTAAGAGAAGTGGCAAATAAGTGTTGACCCCATAAATGTTTGAAGAGTAATCAAAAAAGGAAAGATCTTTTCCCTTATGAATCTAATGCACTTGATGTCTGATAGTGCAAGAGTGGATTGTAACAGAGAGCAATTCGTACATCTTCTATAGAGATTTATAGGGACACCAAGAAAATTGTTGCTATTTCCTTTGAGTTCCTTCTCTCCCCAGATACATCAGTTACCTTTTCCTTTCCTCAGCTAGCTGATGCAGCTGCCTTCCAATCTTTCCACCTCAACAATGGAACTACATGAACAAAGAGTCCCAAACTGGTAACGTAAGATTCTTAGTAATGCATTTTCCAAGGTACATTCCTCCTACTTGGCTTCAGTTCTGCTCCCCTCTCTCATTGAAGCGGTTTCAAATGACCCCAGTGGGACCACACCCATGAATAACGCAGGTAGGAAGTGGCCCCATGTTGTACAATAGCTTGGCTTTGTATATTTTGCTATTTTTCATATTGTTTAATAAGGAGGACACAGCCAAGCAAAGGAACCTGTCTCTCTGACAAGCAAAAACGCTATAAAACTAATGGAGCTGACTGAGCAGAATTGAACACTAAGAGCCCATTCATTTAATTTATTAGGGCATCTTCACCACTTTCCTATCTGCATTAGCATTTAAAGTCTCCTGTGGCAAACCCAAATCCCCAGGACGTCGTTTGGGAATATTCTGCCTCTATATTCTAGCACAGGGACAAACTCTACAGTCTGTGCTCAGGGAAGAAAATCCTTTGGCCTCAAAGGGGGTTGGAAATTGCCTTAACCCTGACCATAGAATCTGGCTCTGTGTTAAGATGCTATGAAGATGAGGGTAGTCTAAGGACCTCCTGATAGATTTACATTAAATACAAACCTGATTCGTTAGAAAACTTGGAGGGGTGGTAATCAGTAACCTACTAGCTGAGTTCTATTAGAACTAGGTGTGGAGAGCCTAAATGGAAAGAAGAAAACAACTTAAACTATTGCATTATCATCATCAAGTCTCATTTTTGACTCTCCCCTGAGACAAAGCAGTTCTTCAAAAGGCTGACCACACCCATGAGCTAGTACATAGCAACAATTGCCAGTTGGGCCTTGAGCAAAAGTCTCAGAGCCCTCCCTGATCAGAGCTGAATTTCAGACAAACAAGGTGAATAAAACATAATGCTTGGCACCTGTTACCGGTGAGCGCAGGTAAAAGCTGCATGGACCATGTTGAGCTACCTTGAAACCTCCACAAGTAAAAACACACAAACAATCTGCTTCCCTTGCATTAACTGTACATAAACAGAAAGCCCTCTGCTGTGAACACTTTTGATTTTGGCATAGAAAGTGTTATGGGAAACATGCTATACAGTTCCTTGGAGGCTTTAATTTTCTCTACCATCTTCCTTTGATTTTGATCTACTCCTTTCTTTATGTCCTTTGAACTTTTAAAAAGGCACTTTGAAGACACGTCATAAAACATTTTTTAAAAATTCATTATCCTCTCTTTGATGATCTTGCTACTTTGTATGAACTGCAACCTCGGCAGGATGTGGAAGCCAGAAGACCTGAAAGTGATACTGACAAGAAAGAATGAAAAAGTAACATCTTGGCTAGCTTGTTTGTCAATAACTCGCTTGAGGGAAAAACAACATCCCCTACTCTTCACTCCCCAAAGCTACTTTGTTTTTCTTACAAGGGGCAGTTGAGAAATTAGGCTTAATCTGCTGCGGCTGCTTTGAGGAAGCTCCAGGAGAACAGGCAACAGGGGCCAAAGCACAAGACCAAGGAAGGAGGCCAACCTGCTGAGAAGTCAACTCAGCAGACCTCTTCCCCATCCCCACCTCTCCTATACTCCTAAAAAGAGATGATCTGATTCCTCCAGTATCTTGAGTGAGGTTCCCTTTCACGTCCCCCTCTACAGTATTCAGGGTTTAGCAATCCCCCTTCTTTTGCCTCCCTCTTTCATTCAAAAGTTTCTGAACTCAGTGTTAACAGAAGCAGGAGCAGGGGATGTGTATTCATCCAAACTCCATCTTCAAAATACAATCACTGTAAAACAAATGGGTGGAATCGATAGGTATAATTCTAGGGGCAATTTGCAAGAGGAGGCAATCTAGTCTATGGATTAGAACAGAGGATGAGGGAGTCAGAATTGCCTAGGTTTTATTCCTGATCCTGTCAATTACTTACTTTTAGGTTTGGATAAGTCATTTTGGTGGGATTTTCAAAAGTATTCTGTGTTGACTTAACCCTGCTCCTGTCAAAAATCAGTGTCAGAACTCCCATTTCACTGGCAGCAGTTATTATAACAGCAGGCTGTCCTGGAAGGGTGGATTCCTTACCAACCCCAAATCAAGCAATCGGTCTGACCCTGATCTTCTGAGCAAGGCACACCAGCCAAGCATCAAAGAAAAAGGATTCTCTGTACCACTTCAGTGCACTGGTCCACCTTGTCGGGTGTCCTGTACCTAGGTGTCGCCAATCCCTGATGCTTCAGGGAGAGAGGGAGGGACAGACAGACAGAGAGAAGGAAGGAAGGAAGGGACCATCCAGAATACATAAGGCAAGTTGTGCCTTATGTATTCAGAGAAAACAAAACTAAAAAAATCTTCCTGAACCCTGCAGGTGATTGACTCAAACTCTGAAGTGCAGTATCAAGCAAAATACAGCATGCAACAGAAGAAGTCAGAGTAACGGAGTCTTGCCATCCATCCAAGACTGAAACCATCATATCTGTCAAACTCTCAGCTTGCTGGTTCAGAGAACATGGAGCCCCATGTAGTTGTGCAATCCTGGTAGTACTATCAGCTAAGATGTGACACAGGCTAAGAACTTTAATTCAGAAGTATTCTCCTGCCTAAGCCCCAGTTCCACCATTTGGTAACAAGTCTCCTGGACTTGTCTCTTTATAGATTGTAGCGCCTGACACAGAGGCTAATTCACACTCCAGTAAAAGGAGACATTTATTTAAATAAAATAACATGGCAATTGTCACTGCAGTCAAAAGAACTAAAGTTAGAAACATTCCTCTGATTACAGCACTTCCTGCCTCTCACAGAGACTTGGCCTGGTGCAGAGGAATGAAAACAAAAAACTGACTTGATAAATGGGAGGAATGCAAAGAAGCAAAAGAGGGGGGTTGATTTGTGACTTTCACCAAAGATATGAGGAGGGGAGGAGGTTGTTGTTTCAGGTGTCCTCTCTGTTACTGTTTTCTCAAGGACAGGAAAGGCCCAGTGATCTTCAAATGCTTTTGGATGTTAAAAGGTTCCTGCATCCTATCTCATCTTCATATTACTGTATTCACTGAAGTCGCTGCAGAACAAATCAAGGCAGATCAAATTCTCTTCAGCATATGGAAAGGGGAGAAAGATCATCAGATTTCATTGGTCAAATGTTCTTGAATGAGCTTTTTTAACTGGCAGGTAACAGGATGCAGGCTACATCAAAACTGCATTTGCTGTCAAATGGAAGCATTAATTTTTTCCTTTGCCCGTATTTGGCGTTAACTTGGTTAATGCCATGGGAAACAGCATTGCACAAACTCTGCAGAGTTATGATCTCAAATTGGTTCAGAACTTCCATCTAATTCTGGGAGCTAATTTCTTGCTCAGTTGGGATTTTTAAACTAGTCTAGATAAAACACTAAGAAGAGTCCTGCAGGAGGGACGAGATGGCCTAATAAGGTCGGTTTTTCATTTCCTGTTATCAGGATTCTATGTTTCTGCATGAAGGGTATGTGCGACCTGTAACCAGGATCTGAAGCTAGTTACTTTCTTTATTACAGAATAATGATGCCACCTTACAACACTGGCGTGTGAGAGGGAACAGAGGCAGGAACAAGGGGAGAAGTTATAAGGATTTTTACTGTCTTAATCTTATTTAACTTTCTTAGCAGAACCTTAAGGCCCTGATCTTACCACTTTTGCATCCAGTTCCCCTCCCCCCCCAAAAAAATATAACAACAGGCACAACTTTGCAGTGCAGATAATTGCCAGTGTATTTACAGCACGTAGCACAATCAACTGCTGTAACCTCAAGGGCTGCATTAGGGCCAAAAGTTATTCATAGGTGCAAAATTGGAACAGACTTCTTGAAAGTCAGGCACAGAAAGTGTTGTTGTCCCTTAATTGCCTCTCCTTAAGTTCTGCTTCTGTCTGATTTTAGAAAATCATAGAGAAATGAAATAAACATTTATTATGCCCTTGACTTCAAATCTCCTTTAAGTTTAAAGGGGCTGTTCACCTTATGTAATGAAACCTCGTTCTGGTACTAAACACAGTTTCTCAAGTTCAGATTACCACCAGGATAAGTCATTAGGTGTCAGCCAATGAGTTCCCATGATCAGTTGCTGTGGGTTTGGTTACCATCCCCCCCCCCACACACACACACTTGCTACAATTATGATTTGCCCTTTTGCCAGCATGGAACACTACAAGGCTTTATTAAATATCCACAGGAAAAAAAATATAAGAATCCCCCCCCCCCGAAAAAAAAAAACCCTCAGTGCTTAGCTTTTGGTCCAGTCAAGGAAAAGGATGATAAGACTATACTTGATAGATGAAGGAGTGAAAAATACACAACACAACAACTTCTTTAGGTCCAGTACAATTGGTCTGTTCTAGTGATTTTCTTCACATTAAAAGCTCCTTCCTTTCGAACTAAAAGACTTGAAGCTGAAACCCAAGCCTAGGTCAGCTGGCCCCCTTTTTCCCCCTTGCACTTAGTTTATTTCCGAATTAGAGTCAGACATTTCTACTGCTGAGTTGTTTTTGTAGAACAGGCCTTCGTGGCATGAAGCTCATGGTCAGAACCTCTCAACTTGATTTAACCCTGGTGTAGGGAATTGCATTAAATCATTGCGAGAGAACCTCATAGTGATGGAGAAACAGATGTTCCAATGCACGATAAGCTGTAAATAAATCTTTAGTGTTTATTAGTAGTTGAGTGTTTTTTCAAATGCTGACCACTGGGAGGAATTTAGAGGCAATAACCCAGAAACCAATTTAAGGAATTTTTAAACAAAGTAAAAATATTTTTTTTAGTAATTCCTTTTTACTTGCAATGCTGCCTAGTTTCTTTTCATTATGAAGTTTGAAGGTCCAGAAAGTGAAAGCAGATATGACTAGAAGAAGCAGGAATTATGCAAACTTCCACCCCACAGCTTTGTCAATGCACTTCAAACTCCACACGGAAAAATGCCTCTGTAGGAAAAGGCCTACACTGTTCCATAGGGATTAAGCCAATAGGGCTCTATAGATTAAGTTACTCTAAAAACTACAGAAGTAGGAAAACACAAAACCCTTTCTATGTTTTATTTATTTAAATCATCCTTATAAAAAAATTGTTCCTGGATGCTCTAAAAAACCTAGAGAGGAATTATTTTCTGTTCAGCTCTGTTAAACTAGTAAGGAGTTTGCTAGAGATGCTGCTGCACTCTAAGAGCATGGCTACACTTGCAAATTAGATTTCAGAGTGGTAGTCCTGTTAGTCTGTATCCGCAAAAAGAACAGGAGTATTTGTGGCACCTTAGGGCTTGGCTACGCTGGCACTTTATACCACAATTAAGCCTCCCAGAGCTGCTCTACCTGACTCCCCATCCACACTGGCAAGACCCGTAGAGCGCTCTGACTCCCTGGCTGGAGCGCTCCTGGTATTCCACCTCCCCAAGAGGATTAGCAGCTCTTGCGTATTGGGTGAGATGCTTCAGCGTCACTGTGGAGTTATGCTACTGCGTTCTGACTGACCTCTGGAAATACCCCATCATCCGCTTAAGTCAAGTGCCCTCTCTTCCCTTTGTTTTGAACTCGGATGGAGGAATGCAGAAGTGCCTGTTCAGTGCTCCGTTTCAGACAGTGGCTGCTCATCTGCAACGGGGCAAAGCAAACATCTACTGAGTGAGTGAGAGGCAGGAGGGCTATGGGGGACTGAACTTACAAAACAGCGTGCTGACACACTCTCAGCACTCCAAAAACCCACTCACTCTCTCCCCCCACATACACACAACACACTCCACCCCAACCCCCTCATTTGAAAAGCACATTGCAGCCACTTGAACGCTGGAATATCCGTCCATAATGCACCGCTCCCAGTGCTGATGCAAATGCCACAAATGTGGTCACACCAATGAGCTTCCAGCTGTCAGTGTGGACAGACTGGAGTGCTTCCCTTAGTGCGCTCTCTGAAGGCTGGTTTAACTCAAAGCGCTCTACAGCTGCAAGTATAGCCAAGCCCTTAGAGACTAACAAATTTATTTGGGCATAAGCTTTCATGAGCTAAAATCCACTTCATCAGATGTATAGAGTGGAACATACAGTAGGAAGATATCTGTGTGTGTGTGTGTGTGTGTGTATGTATATGTATATATATACATACACATATATGTATACACACACACACACACACACACACACAGAGATCATGAAAAAATGGGGGTTGCCATCCCAACTCTAAGAGGCTAATTAATTAAGGTGAGCTACTATCAACAGGAGGGAAAAAAACTCTTCGCAGTGATAATCAGGATGGCCCATTTCAAACAATTGACAAGAAGGTGTGAGTAAAAGGGAAAACTAGTATGGGGAAATAGGTTTGTTTGTGTAATAACCCAGCCACTCTCAGTCTTGGTGCCAGGCTTTGTTGCAAGGATAGGTTCCTGGGTTAGTGTTTTTGTTATGTGGTTGCTGGTGAGTATTTGCTTCAGGTTAGGGGGCTGCCTGTAGGCGAGGACTGGCTTGTCTCCCAAGATCTGTGAGAGTGAGGGATTGTCCTTCAGGATAGGCTGTAGATCTCTGATGATGCGCAGGAGAGGTTTCAGTTGAGGGCTGAAGGTGACAGCTAACAGCAGCATTGTCTGGCTATATAGACTGCCCACTCTGTGCACATATCTATTCAAGTGACACCATCATAGGACCTAATCATATAGCGATGCCATTAGGGGCTTGTTCACCTGCACATGTACCAATGTGAAATATGCCATCATGTGCCAGCAATGCCCCTCTACCATGTACATTGGCCAGACTGGACAGTCTCTACGCAAAAGAATAAATGGACACAAATTTGGCATCAGGACTCATAACATTCAAAAACCATTAGGAGACATTTCAATCTCTCTGGTCACTCAGTAACAGACCTAAAAGTGGCAATTCTTCAACTACAAAACTTCAAAAACAGACTCCAATGAGAAACTGCTGAACTGGAATTAATTTGCAAACTGGATACCATTAAATTAGGCTTGAATAAAGACTGGGAGTGGCTGAGTCATTACATAAACTAAAATCTATTTCCCCATGCTAAGTTTTCCCCTACTCTTACTCATACCTTCTTGTCAACTGTTTGAAATGCCCCTTCCGATTAATGTACTCAGAGGCTAGGTGGGCTGGTGCCAGAATTGGAATATGCGTCCCATCTATCGCCCCTCTGCAGTTAGAGAAACCCATTTGTGCAAAGCCAGCCACAATGTCATGCATGTTACCCAGAGTCATGGTTCTTCTGAGCAGGATGCGATTAATGGCTCTGCAAACTTGCATCAATTCCAGCGATCGACTTTCCCACTCAAAACTGCTTAGTGACCTGTTGGTAGCTGTTTGGAGTTGCCAACTTCCAGACTGCAATAGCCACCCACTTCTCCACCATCAGGGTGGCTCTCAATCTCGTGATCTTGTGCCGCAGGGTGGGGGCGAACTCCACAGTCCTATGAAAGCGACTTTTCTCATCTGAAAGTTCTGCAGCCACTGCTTGTCATCCCAGACTTGCATGACAATGTGATCCCACCACTTAGTGCTTGTTTCCTGAGCCAAAAGCAGCGTTCCACAGTGGTGGGTATGATCATGAATGCCACAAGCAATCTCGTGTCATATGCCTTACTTGAGTAGATATCATCGTCAGAGTCCTCGCTGTCAGTTTGGATGTTAAGGAGTAACTCGACTGCCAAACTTGACGTGCTGGAAAGACTGGTTGGCATGTTCCTCAGCAGTTCTGGCTCCATTCCCGCAGACCAAAGGGAAGACAGAGCGCGCAGTACAAAAAATGTTGAAAGATGGCGCCAAATTTGGACAGATGGACAGGGATTGCTGGGATGCGAAACGATGCATCACAGGGCATTGGGACAGGACTCAGAATGCCCTTGCACCACCCATCCCCTTTCCACAAGCCACGGTGGCAGAATGGGAAGAGGTGCTCTGTGGGTTAGCTGCCCATAATGCAGCACTCCCAATGTAGCTGCAAGTGCTGCAAATGTGGCCATGCCAGTGAGCTTGCAGCTGTCAGTATGGACAGACTACTGCGCTTTCCCTACTGCACTCTCTGCAGGCTGGTTTAACTCAAAGTGCTCTACATCTGCAAGTGTAGCCATGCCCTTAAGCTGTGCCAGACCAGGCCTCTGGAGATGAAAGCTGACTATAACCAGCAATAGATACACATTTTGCACTTATGTAGAGCCTTGCATCTGAGGTTCTCAAAGTGCCGTAAATTTATTCAGCCTCACACTGTTTGCCTCCCCAATACACATGGGTGAACTCTGCCTAGGGTGACCAGACAGCAAGTGTGAAAAATCGGGACAGGGATGAGGAGTAATAGAAGTAAAAGCCTCAAATATCAGGACTGTCCTTAAAAAATCGGAACATCTGGTCACCCTAACTTTGGCCTTGTCTAGACATAGACTTACACCATTAAATGTGTGTTTTAAACAGCTTTTGTAAATCCTGTGTAGACTCCCATTTCAGTTTAAAGGGGGCTTATATAGTTTTAGCTAGATTGATACTTTTCTGTGTAGAGTAAAACTAAGCAAGACTGTAGACTAAAAAACTTTCTTGTGGAGGCTAAGATACAGGGTGAAATCTTAGCCCCACTGAAACCAATGGCAAAACTCCTACTGACTTCAATGGAGCCAGAATTTCACCCAGTGAACTTAAGTCACACACTTAGTCTGGTGAAAAACTGATTATGGATTCCAGGAGGAGTCGTGACTAAAAGGATTTAAAGCTCACGTCAGCAGAGAATGTAAACATGTGCTTAACTTTAAGCACAGATAGATGAAGGAAAATAAAAGGAAGTCCCTCTTAGAGAATTCTTTTGGGCAGGACAGTCACTGTGAAATTGTTGGGAAATAACCTCTTACCACTGTATGCTAGTTGCTGATCTGGTCCAGTTGCTAGGGTGGCAGGAAGCCATCACCACAAAACACTCCCTCACGCAGACAGCGGACACCTTTGTCATCAAGCTCAGAATAAAGGCCAGAGTTTGAGGGCCAGATCCTGTGAGGTGCCGAGCACTCAGCCCTTGCCTAGCTGCATCTTTCTCACGCACTAGAGGTGGTTCCTCCTATTCAGAATGGAGACTGGGTTAAGCTGGGAAGCCTCCCTCCCAGCAGAGTTGTCAGTCTGGTACCTCTCACAAAAAAATACATTTACATGAGAGAGTTTTCAAAAACAGAAGCATGTTTTTGGAGCGATGTTGCTTAGTATTCACAAGCTCAGTTGCTTAGAACTCACTTATGCTTATAGTACTTATCCTTAGTACTCACTTATGTTCACTTAAGCTTAGTTGCTTAGTACTCGCAAGCATATTTTGAATCAGCCGGTTGCAATAACAGCTTCAAGCCAACTGAAACAGTGCTGTCTACCATGGTTTTTCCCCAGTGTGGACGAGCAGAAATTCAGCAAGTCCTCGTGACCTCTCACCACACCACAAAGCATCACATTTGGAATCTACCCAAAAGGTCTCTGTTGCAACACCTTTTTGCCTACTGTAACGGGACCCTCTTATAGGCAAAGCCCTGAGGAATGTGGTAGACAGGAAGAGCTAGCAATGCTATTTAAAGCCATTTAAAAGCCGGCCTTTTCATTTGCAGGGTAGTTCACACAGCTGTTTCAGTCAACACCCTGCACATTAGTCATTCTGATCCACCTCCTCCCCTTCCCCCATTGCAACCTAACCAGGTGCAGTCCAACAGCTCTGGAGTCACTTGTCTGCACAAGTGCAGCCATATGTTTGAGCTGGATGCTGGGTCAGGCCCAACTGTTCAGAGGGCGCACAGAGAGGACATTAGGTCAAGTAAGAGTGGCAGAAACATCTGGGATCTCTAAGCAACGTGCTGCAAGGAGAAAAATATATATCTGTCAGCCTGAAACAATCCGTTACTGCACTGCCATCTCGGTGTACACAACCTTGTAAAACCTCTGACGGAACGACGTCAGGGGTCACATACAATCAGGCATGTTTTCTTAAAGAAACATAATTGCTTTTGAGGGGGCAAAGGGAGCCTGCTGATCCATTTACCAAATCTGGCAACACAGTTGACTGACCGAAGCAGAGAGCAGCTTTGTACTCAAATGACTACTATGCACTGCAGTAAGGTGTCACTAAACTGTTTCTGTTTTCATGTGACTTTTTTAACCTGTGTGAGTTTAGTGTCCTAGAGATGCTAGCTAGATGGACAGCTGTGGAGATTGAAGGCCTGGATTTCATTGACAGCTAAGATACAACACAGGCAGCAATAATGCAAGCTTCCCCCACTTTCCTCGTCAGCGTGCCTCAGTTCTCTTCCGGGGGTGCCAGCTCCCTGAGGCTGTGTCTACAAGACACATTTCCCTTAAAAATCCCACTGCTGGGGATGGCAACATCAAAGGGAAATTTTAGGAGGGGGTAAAACATATTCCAGACAAGGGCTTAGGAGAAAAGGAGAGTTCAGTCTCTGTAGCCTAGTCAAGCCCTGCTCTCTCTGTAGCTACTGCCAACAAGGATGCTAATTTGTTCTAGTTGTAGTGGTAGCTTTCCAGATGTGGACACCTGCCCCTTGGGAATTGACCTTGGCTGTCACACTTATTTCACAAAGTCCACCAGATAGGAAACAGCATCCACTTTAGTCTCTGCTGATCATTGTTACATTTGAACTGGTGACTCAGAGGTGAAAAACTCGCTCTACCATTCCTCTAACTCAGGAGTTCTCAAATGCTTCACAGAGCATGAATTACATCTTAACACAGAAGTTAACCTGTGGTCATTTCCCCTTCCACTTGTGATGTACAGACCCCACCTGCTTTTCCCTTCATGATCACAAAATCAGGTGGAGGCTGCAGGAATGGCTTACATGAAAGTTGGAGAGTCATTCACATATGTTTAGCTCCCTTTTAATGACATTCAGCAGCTGGAAGCAGGTGGAGTGCCAGTACCATGTGACAGGACAGCTCTCCACTAGACACATTTTGGGAACTTCTGCTCTAACATAGCCAGTCCTCCTTTACGCAACTTCATTGTTTAAAACTGCACTGTTCAATGGCTGGCTACTAATTAGCAGGGATGGAAGGGTGTGGGAAGGAATGCATTTGAAAAGTGGTTGTGCACAGCCACCGTATTCCAAATACCACGGAGGTAAATTAGGTCATATGCTACGCTACCAAGAATATTGGCATTTATCTTGGCGCAACAGAATGAGTCCCCTTTACACTCACCATGGCACGGCTGCAAGTGAATGAGTGCCAGCTATAGAGAGCAGATATCTCTGGGTTTTATGTATGGTTATTGCATTCTTGATTTGAGCCCATCTCTAATTTCCATAGAAACATTAGGTTTGTTTGTTTTTTAAAGGGCCCATTCAGCAAGGACCTTCTGACTGAGACAAAAAGATAGTATCTCTTGAATATCTTGTATCTTCACTGTCTGGAAATTGTATCATTGCATGGTGAGGGGAGGGGAGGGTGGTTTTTAGTTGAAACTGACCTTTTCCACAGCTTACTCCTGTGATCTTTGATTTCTCAAAACACGTATGTCAGTTACTTATCCATCTGCTGAAGTTATTCTCATCAGAACTGTGTAGAAATATATATTTATATTCATGCAGAATGTACATGATTGAGCAACATACTTGTACAGTATATAGAGAGCACAGACACACACACACACACATAGTGATATGTGCCTAGTACCAAAGACAACAGGAATGTAAATATGTTTTAAGCCTAATTATGGAAAGTACTTTGGCAGGAGGCAAACAGGGGCACAAAGAACTACTATTTAGATTCTTCAGGCTATGGCCTCCATTCAATACACAATCAACAATATTTAGACAGTATGGTGTAGTTCCTTCCTTCACAAGGTAACTTCCTCTGTCTGGCAGGCCTCAAGCATGCAAGAAAGTGACCTTACATTTAAGGACAGTGTCAAATCAAATAAGCAGTTAAAGTGCAATCTCTTTCTGGTTCCATGTGTCTGCAAAAGTTGTTTTACTGGTTCCCTTCTGCTTTGTCTGCAGGGTAGAGGCAGCTTTCCTCTGTTTGAACCGAAAAGTTACTGAAGCAAATCTTACAGAACTGCCTTGGCCAGGCACCAAGTAGGCAGCAGTTGGAGAGCGTTACCCAATCCAGCCGGGCTATGCAACACACACATAAAACACTACACAGAACAGGCTGACAAGAGGTGCGTGCACAACACACTGGAAATAAAGCAGTAAAATTGAAGACAGTAGTAAACTAGTGCATTTATATGTTTACACATAAATCAGCAAAGTGCACTTGAATTTTGGTCCTCTCCCCCCCCCGCCACAAAAACACTTCCCCAGGAAAACGCTTTTCCATGAGATGACTCCCTGTTTACTGATGTACTTGCATTTCAGCTGTTTCAGAATAATCAGAGTGTTTTTTGGTTTTTTTTACCATTCAGAGTGTTCCCTGTTCCGATCTGCTACCCATAACATTTGGTTCCAGACCATATGGCACACTGGCTTAGAAAACTGTCTCTAAAGCCAAAGAAAAAGCTTTTCATTTATACTCAAGTTTATACGCGGCAATTCAAAAGCTTTATTTTCATTTCTTACAGAGCCCCCACCTGAATAAAATAATTTTAAGTGCTACTTTTCCATTTACGGATCATCAAATATTGGGAACTCTGACTGCCTCTGTTGCCTCAATAGAGGCAATAATATATTGCCTAAAGGTAATATATTACACAGAATGTGTACTTTTATACATAATAATTGTCATTATACAACGCTGCAAAGCACTCAACCAATCAGCCACTGACCCTCTAATTTTGAACAGGGGTGCTGGGCTTCATAACAATAGACTTTTCTGTTGCGGACAGGTGGAAGGCAAGGAAAAAGGAGACTGGTAATTTATTACAGTGTTGTGGAATTCCTTTAAGGTGACTTTGCCCTATGGAAAACAAATTACTATTATAAAAAAAATGTCCTGTGCTCCGCTCTGTCTCCCTTCTTCCAGTTCCTGTTTGCATAAAAAAAAAAAAAAAAAGCAGAACAACTCCATTATAAGCTGAGGTTTACTTGTCCAAGAGCTGGAATTTGCATATAGGCATGTCGCGTCTTACGCTGATTCATCTTACGCGATTTCTGCTTTACGCAGTCCGCAAAAACAAAAAAAGAAAGGAGAAAAAAATTTTAAACTTCCTGCAGGGGCGCAATTTTGCCTCCCATTGAAGTCAATGGGTTCTGGCTATATGCGGTTTCCGCTTTATGCGGTAACCGCAGAACGGAACCCTCGCGCAAGACGCGACACGCCTGTATTAAAATGCACTGCAGCAGTGTGGAACTTCCACTGTACTTAACTTTGCTATAAACAAGCAATAGGTCCAAATCTGCAATCACATTTAATCCGTCTTCAACGCAAAGTTCGAGTTTCTGATTCAAGCCTTTCTCTGCTATAAAACAGAGTTTTGCTGGGGGACTGGACTAGAGGACCTCTCAAGGCCCTTTACAGTCCTATGATTCTGTATCCCAATGTTATATATATTGAGGATGGGTATGGATACACTATGCATATTGTACAAATATGTTTCCCAAGTACACAATAAATCAGTCGACTAATCAAAGGAGATTGCTAACAAAAGTAGCCAATGCTTCCATTGCTATTTGTCCAGCACTGAAAACACTCAAACTTTCTGGCTTGTAATTCAACCCACATGTGTATATTACATCATCAACACCACAAAAAACTATGTTAGAATAAATAGTTCAGCACAGTAAAACTGAGTGTCAGTCACAGCTCTGAAGAATTTGCAAACTAGCCAGAAAAGGAGAAGATGGGGACTACCAGAGAAACCCAGAGATAGGAGTAATTTGGAGAACTATGACTGAATAGTTAGTTTTAAATGGTGGTTTGGTTCACATTTTGTAGGCAATCACTGAATTTTTAGGGGGACCTTGACTGCAGGGGGGGTGATAGTTTGGCAAACTGGAGTACTAGATTGGGTCATACAGACAGGCATGGAAGGAACGACTAATAGTACTGCAGGTCCAATTCTAGGCACCACACTTTAGCACAGACATGGACAAATTGGAGCATGTCCAAAGAAGAGCAACAAAAATATACAAGGTTAGAAAGCCTGACCTGTGAGGAAAGGTTAAAATGAAAAACAACTGGGCTTCTTTAGTCCTGAGAAAAGAAGACTGGGGGGGGGGGGGGGTGGATGACCTGATAGTCTTCAAACATGTTAAGGGCTGTCATACAGAAGATGGAAATCAATTGTTCTCCATGTCCACTGAAGATAGGACCAGAAGTAATGGGTTCAATCTGCAGCAAAGGAGGTTTAGATGAGATATTAGGAAAAAAACTAACTATAAGGTTAGTTAAGGTCTGGAATAGGCTTCCAAGGGAGATTGTAGAAGCTTTAAAGAACAGGTTAGACAAACACCTGTCAGGGATGGTCTACTGTTATTTGGCCTGCCTCAGCGCAGGGGGCTGGACTAGATGACCTTTTGAGGTCCCTTCCAGCCCTACATTTCTATGATTCTACGATACACCATTTCTATGATTCTATAATATGATTCTAATATGATGTTAAACATCATTTAGCACCTAGCATGAAAAGTAATAAGTCATGTTCAAAAATGTGCGAGCTAGCCATGATTAACTTTTTGGGTCCAAAAAAAACAGAAGTGCTATTCAAACCTATTCCTTTTCATTCTACTTACTGATGGATTACATAAGTCCATAAAGCGTCTTTCTAATTAGAATGTTTAATCTGTTAAATGAAATGAAATTAAATCTGGGCATTAGATGATCATTGAAAAAGAATTCCTACTCTTTCCATAGATCAATACTTTCACAGTAATGCAGGGACAGAGGCACTAGGTGGCAAAAAAGGCCAACAGGTCCCCAGTAGCTAACCTCTGGAAATAAGTAGTCACATTTCTAAACAGTATTGAAGTCTCAGAACTGGAAAGGGAAGAAAAGGGGTTAAAATATCAGTAATTGAATAAACATAACTAAAGTACAAATTTTCAGGTGTTTGGATTCTTCTGTACTTTTTTCCTGCTAGTAATTATTGTTTATTTTCATTCTTTATCATGCTACAATCAAAAAAGCAGACAAAATGGTCCATATTCCAGAGGAGAAACATCTGGAGGGCTAGAGCAACAGATCTTTTCTTTATTCCTTTCCTGGGTAATTATTAGACAACATCACACTTTAATTGGTAAAATAACTCTCTGAGACTCTCATATCACTGCATAAATTAAGTCAATATTGAAAGGGGGAAAAGGAAAATTGTTAGCTAACTACAAGCAAAAAACCCCAAAACCATCAGATTTTGTTATGATGTCTGCAGTTCTGAGTGATTTCTGTACAATTCTTCTTTTCTCATTAAGCTTTCTCTAAACTGGATGTAAAAAACTCAAAACATTTTAGAATTTATAAAGATAGTTTTGGTTTTTCCAATACTTAAACGGATATGAAAGAACAGCACGTCGGATTAGAATGCGTCTAGTCGCCATCTGATTTCATTACCAGATCTATCAGCAACAAAAAATTGGAAGGGGTCTCATTTGTTTGGGGAAGTTTCACTGCCACAAAAGTATTGTCAGTTTGCCATAAATATTGATTAGCCAAATGGTTTATTTGAACTAACAAAGCATTAAATGAGCTAAAATTGTCATCTTCATTATTTTTAAGAAGACAAATAGAGCAAACTACAAGAGTGCATCTGTTCCACGCTTCCTCACACAGCATGTTGTGTCTGAAAAGCCAGAAAATGTTCTTTGCTGTTCCAACATTTAAACAATTAAACATTTAAACAGCCCCTTGCCTATGAAATATAGATTATTCATTATATGGATTCCTGTTAATTCTGTATTTAACATATGTATTCCTATCCAAATTAAGTAAGACAAAGAGGAAATAAATAGATAATGTCCTAAAAATAAAAAGTTAGGAATGTCTTCAAACAGTCTTGTGAACAGGACCCAGATCCTCGTAAGTCTGGGTTCAGGTTTTATCAATGTAAAATTGAACTCATGTGCCTTTTTATGAAACTTAGGTGAATTACAAGTGAGCCCAGGCCAACTCGTGGGCTGAGGTAGAGATGGGTCTAAATTGCAATGCTGGCATCTGAATCTAAACTTTCTCACAATTTTGGGGCATTTGGCTATGCCCATAAGAAAACAGAGGTCAGTTGCAAAGTTTGTTTTCAGATCCAAACTCACCCAAGTTTGGGAAGTATTCAGATCTGGCCAATCGCTAGTAATGGCCATGTTCGATGTTAATTCCCTGAGATACAATAGGCTTCCCATCCAAAACCAGTTTGTTTAGCAAATACTGGGTCTTTCAATCAAAAATGTTAAGGGTGCTTCATAGCAAATTCCCATTTAAAGAGAAGTAATGATGTGAAGAGCTTATGGATCCTATAGGGAGCAGTTGTAGCGGAGTCAAGAACAAAAATATAAGGAGGAGCGGGAAAGAAGCTACCCTATGACATCCGACCTTGATCTGTTAAAGACAGATCAAGCCTTGCACTGGCACAGCACATCTGCATCCAGGGTCTACAACGATATAACTCAGTTGAGGTAGTCATTCCACTGCACTTTCCTTGTGCGTAGATCAAGGCCCCAGCCCTGGACTCTGGTGAAATTGTAAAGCAGAATGGATCGTGGTGACTTCAAGGTCACACAGAAATGTTGTGGGAGGGCCAGAAATAGAATCCAGAACTCCAGACTCCGAGTTCGGTACTTTTCTTTAGACACAAGACCACGCTTACTCTCTTATTCATGTTAATAACTTTGTTTTATCTTGTTTTGCTTCAACTCTGGGACCTAGATCCTGCTAGGACAAAAACACAAAGTTGCTGCTTATTTTGAGCGGAGAGTGTAAGAGAGCCACAAACACAGAAAGTTTTAAAATTCAAATTACAGGGTGAGGGAAAAAAAAAAAGCAATGTGTGAATCACTACAATAATTCTGCAACAGCAGCAGCCCCCATCACAGACAAGAAACCATTTTCTTATTGCATTTTGCGATCAAGCAACTCAACTTTTTTTCTGTGGGTCATTGCAGTTAAATTAAAACAGCACTTCCTGGCAGGTGCTGAGCCCAATATTCAGGTCTACTGAGAGCCCCCAATTTCTGGTGATTTAAATTGCAGTTGTGATGCTTTGTACCTGCATGCAGCTCTCCTGGGTGAAAACTCAGCAGAAAGGAAACTAAAAAATGTCAGTGGATAATCAACATTTTAGTTTAGCCTGTGGTCATACAGTTTGTTGGGTTTTAAAAAAATAATAATAAAATATGCAGCCCTGGTAAAGTTTCTACATAAAGGAAAAGCAAACAGCTGAAAAGCCCTCCTTGTCCTTTGATCCTCCCTGTGGAGAGTAAACCATGAGGCATTTGTTAAAACGCTAATCCGATTTAAAGCTGCTTTTGAATGGGATAGAAGAGGAAGTGCCAGCTACTGATCTCCTGTCCAGCAGCGTTTTTAAAGCCATGTCACTCTGGTTTTCACAGACAAGTATTCTATTCACACACAGGCATTGCTTAGGCCACAGAACAATCATCCCAGAGGTAAAACTTGTTCAAAACGGACGGTCAACACATTTTTTGTCAGGGTCCTTTTCCTGCTGAGGAAGGCATCATTTTACCAAATGAACAAGCTGAACACCCTCAACTCCTGTTCTGAGCAAGAGGTTTGGCTTGACGCTGACAGCCTCCCTGAAGATAAAACTGTTGCGAACAGACTGACTCTTTGGTAGTGAGGCTTAAACTTTGCTCATGTAACTGAACTCTTCGTCCTCGTTAGTTTTGTTGAATTAAGAGAAATAAAATGCAATGAGGCAGAGTCATCCTAATCCCCCTATTTGTGGGAGAGGCAGAAGTTTATCAAATGGCTCCAGGGTAACATGTCCCTCCCACCATGCCCAGTACATTGCCAGGTACTGAAGGAAAGGTCAGCAGCTCTTTAGATTGCAGAGCTGCCATATGTGGACGTAAAAATCTAGGCACGCTCTCAGAAATCCCATTTCTTAATTCTTACAGCCTTTTACATTGCCAGTATCTGGCCCATTAATATCATCACTGGTAAATTAGCTTGTAGATATCAGTTCCAGTCCCAAATACACAAATTCCCACCTGCAGCAAACTAGGAAGGAAAGATTTAACAACAGGCAAGAAATGTAAAGGTTTTCAAAGAGGGAGCCAGCCAACAGTCAGAAATGGACACTAATGTAAAACTGGCCAGGTGTATAAAATCCAGTTACTCCTTTACTACTGTCAACAAGTCTACCTTTCTATGTAGATGCTTGGTGCATGAGTTTACACATATGTGTATTGGGTCATAGGAATAATGATATGATCAAGACTGAAATCTTTAATGAACATATTTTACATATTAGCTATGGAAGATTATATCTAAAAATAAACACAAATGCACCGTGCATGTAAAGTATAACACTTTATGTAAAAGAACTGAGAATACACTGTAATTTTCTTTTTAAATTCAAGGTTTGTTTGTTTTTTCAAACAAACAATGTGCTGTCTTCATTTAAGGACCCCAGGTGTTAACAGAAGGGGGTGATGCTTCAAACACTTCATAGCAGGAAGGACTGAAATTAACCAATTCACACCTACTGTCCTAGAAGCTTTACTTCCTCAGGAACCCACTGCTAGAAACAGCTGTGATCAAATTATAGTTTGTAGATCTTCTCTTCCTAGTTGGTGAAGGAAACAAATGTGATCTTAAGAAAACAAGATAGCTCAACCTATTCATTTACCCTAAATGGCAACAGTGAGTCTGCATTGTATCATTTCTAATGCATTCCTAAAGGATGTTTGGAAATAGGACAACCCAAAATTCAACAGTTTCTATCCACTGTGCTCTTTTCAAATGAACGGGTGACTGCAGATTTTGAGGCACATGGAAAGGAAAACAAACAAACTTAACATCTATCACAGGAAAATAGCCCCAGTACGAATGTATCTTACCTAACAAGCAGAGTTCTCTGCAGTGTTGGTAGTTCACCACTGAAGACATTAACTTTTGATTTTAGAACTCCTGACCCATGGGACAATCTCGTTTTTCAGAGATAGTGTAGTTTGCAGGTTAGGGAATGTGAAGGAAAGTGAAAAGCCATACCTTCTATTCCTGGCTCTGTCACAGACCTAGGCAAAGTGGCAGAACCTCCCCGTGCCTCGCTCTTGCCATCTGAAAACTGGTGCCCACAAAGCGACTGGATGGATTAGATTGGGCATGCTATGATTTTTCAGTCTCAGAATGATGCAGCTGTGTTCAGTTAATATTTGTATTGCGAGGCAATGAGATTATTGAATGAAAAGGGTCCTAGAGGCACAAGGCACTGTATTGCTTGACAAAAGCGAACTCCTGTAGCAAAGGATTGCCAATTTTGGTTGGATGTATTCCTGGAGGTTTCATCACATGACGTCATCTTTAATAAAGATTAATTTTTAATTCCCAGAGACTCCAGGACAATCCTGGAGGGTCGGCAAACAAAACCAATGCACATATGAAGCATGTGCTTCCTGCCAGAACATTTGTACCATAACACTAACTAGGTTATTGTTAAAATGACAGTCTATTTACAGTGTGTATAAACTATAAATTACCAGTACATATAAGCATTACATTTAAAAAAGAAATGGAAGATAAAGGCACCATTGTTAAAACAGGCCAATTTGGGACAGAATAACTTTGTGTCCCTTTTAATTGTGTGTTTCATTTTGTTTCTTTTGAGAACTAAGTGAGAAGGAATGAGATCCCTGTGTACTTTATATCATCCAACATGTGCGACACAATATATATTAGCATCTGAAATAGATTTGTTGCAGCAACGTATAATGTGTATATACAGGGACTAAACTCATTACAAAGCTTTCTTTGATAGCCCCACCTAAAGCTTTTGGCATTGGAACCCAAACCTCACATTAATCCCTCTCAATACAACGGTTCTTTACAACACTAACAATACTCTGCACCCTCAGGATGGGGGATGTGATGTCAGAGCACCTAGGATAGATACAATGTGCTAGTCAATGAATAGCACCAGCATCCAAACAATTCAGAATTTAGGAACAACCAGGAAGTTTTCCAGGCAGTCTCAAAGTGATCAAAGGCTAAAGACGACTTATCTAAATCACCTGTCTTTGCTATATAATCCCCTGCTGCTTCTGTCAGCTCAGTACTGCCATCTATATAATTCAACTATTAGACTGAACAGTACGGAGCTTTAGGATTAAATATGCACCACTTGAAAATGTCCACAATAATTTGTTACTGGAAGTTATTTTAAAAACATGATAAAACTGGGTGTTTGGTTCTATAAACACACACACAAAACAAAAGTATCCAGATTACCAGAATGTAATTTTAAACAGTAACAGGAAACTTCAATGTCAAATTGCATTGCCTTATTTTTATACCATATATTATCTAAGCCCCTCAGTAGGCAAGTTACCCGATTTCTATGCCACCCACTGGATAATTTATTCCAGTACCTCACTATTCTCTTTGGCTCAGAATCCCTGTTTTGGGATCAACCAAGAGTGTCAGCTACATGCATTTCTACAACTGGCTCTCTCTTGTTTCTGAGCAATTGTTTGCAAATGCAATGTAATTATTTGGTGCAGAAATGGACCTAATCCAAAAATTAGGATTAATAAAATAATAAATAATAATAATAATAATAATAAAATGAATTATGATGGCATCTAGAGGCCCAAATTAAGGGTCAGGCCTCCATTGTGCTAGGAGCTGTACATATATAAAGATTATCTTTGCCTCAAAGTTCTTACAAAGGAATCTGAACAACAAGAACTTACAGGTGTTCAGACATGAACTGCACATCCGACTCCTACCTCTGTAACAAGCCAAACCAAAATTCTGATCCGGACCCCTATGTACATTGGGCGAGTTTGGATCAGGAGCTGAGACCAGAGACATATCTGTAGTCTTATATAATTATCTCTCAGATATGCACTTTATAAAAGAAGTCCTACAGGCACAGTTTTTCATCATGAAAACCAAAAGCCCTATGTACAGTGGGATCAAAACCATGCTAGAATTCTAGAACTGTGTTTTTGGCCAGAACGGAAAAGCACTGCTTTTGTTTTAAATCTACGCTACAACCCTTGCTACTGAATAGCTAAAGGGGATTAAGTCCAGATCTTGCAAACATAAAGTCACCATGACTACTCATGTGAATAAGCCTACCAAGTGTTCACTGGACTGGGGGTGCTAGTTTGTAGCACAGTTCTGGGGAGAAGATTTTTCCTGATATAATGGTTCTTCCAGGGGTGGGGGAGAGGAGGAAGTCCCTGTTCACAATGACTATAGAAGCCACGGTGCATTTAATCATCTAGCCATCACGTTACTGATCCCAATATGAACAAGGTCTAGAGGTCTATCATAGCCTGACAGCTAGTCACTTCCTCCCCCGAATTTATTACTTTAAAATGCAAGCCATGGGGAGGAAACACTCTTCTTCTAAGTGCAACTTGCTTTTTTCAAAACAACAAAATGACCTTTCCTTCACTAGACGATGCACATGTACGAATGTTTTTTTTAAAAAAAGCAATCCCTTTTCAAACAAAAATTACAACATACACGTGCACCTCTAGACAAGTCAAAAATCTCTGCTTTGCATCACGTACGCTGGTTTTAAATTAGATCTCCTTTTTCCAAGATGGAAAATCACAGTCAGCATTTATATATAAATATTATTACACAGCTTGAATTTACAAGCCAGAAAACAGAGTGTGCTGCATGACGTGCTAAAAATTCTTTGGTGCAAATTTTTTTAAATTAAAAAAAAAAAATCACTGTTTACACAGTAATTCCAGCGTCACACACAATGTTCTGCTCATAGCAATTTGTAGTTCAAGTAGCTACAGAATCAACATTTGATTCTAAAATTAAAGTGCAAAGGCACCTAAAGAAATCAGTTGTGTGGCAGCTGCTGCTTGCATTCTTCAATATTACAGATTAATTTACAGACAATTCTAATATTCAGTCCAGATCACTGGAGCGGGGGGATTGTTTTTTGTCTTGTTGGCAGAGAATGCTCTGTGACTACCTGCACATCTGTGAATGGTAATATTAATCAGGAGTGTCAACCATTTAAGTGTGTCTTTCAAAAAGAAACAGATGAAGAGTCCATGTCTAGCTGCACTTTCTCTAGACTAATCCATCTCAGTAAAAGAGGTACATCTTAATTCATCCACGACAAAGCCTATGAAAACTGTGCAGATTGGATGCCCAGGACTACAGAACAGTTCTTAACCTTTTACTAAGATCAAGTGTAGTATCAGCTTAATGTCTGATAGTCTGATCCTCCAAATATATATTACCGAGTGGAGCTTACTACTAAAAGTAGTCAGGGGTACACAGTTGTAAGTGTTTGGGAGAATCAAGTGCTAAGTTATTTACTGGGAGACTTTAACTTGCTCTTGAAGAAGATAGAGTCGATATTTTAATACTGTAAGTCTTTTCCTTCCCTAAACCACAATACAGCCTGAAGTTGCAAATTCCCATTCCCTACCCAAAAAGATAACAGAGCTAGAAAGGACTTCTTAATTCATCCAATTCTAACCCTCCTGTATCAAATAGTAAGATTTCTGCAGTCCTACTAGAAATTTACTAAGTCTCCTTCTCCTGTCCTGACGGGCATCCATAGTTAATGGTTTGCTTTTAAAAGCCACAATTTTTACATGACTACAATTTGCTCTGTTTTATGTTGAAAACAAAACACTTTTTCTGGTAAAATTAACAATGTAACAGAAGATGTATCAAGAATAGTCATCCACCCAAATCTCAGAAGTCATGAAAGCTTTCAACGGGGTAAAAGTAATTACACAAAATGTTTATGGCAAATATGCTAAGTACAGAACAATAAGCACTTTTGAGTGGATCACAACATTTACACAAAATACATTCAGTGCAAAGTTTGAAGACACAAAAATACAGATTTGCACAAAAACAGTGTTCTCTTGCCCTCTGTCCTATCTTCATCAGTATAGTACACGGGTGATATGCTGCAGGAACCAATGCTTGAGAAAGGTTCAGAATACACAACACACTCTGATATCACTGTGTTAAGGGATCATGGGGTGCTTAGGAAATTGTAAAACAAAGGGGTTTGGCTCTTTTAAAACAGGAATAGCTTACCTAAGTACCTAACTGGGAAGACAACATTCAAGGAGGATTGTGGTTATTTTACATACAGAACTGGGAAGTCCACTGGAATTGTGTATAACAAAGGCAAAGACATTACCACCTTTGGTGTGTTACATCTGGTTTAATAAAAGGATCTGAAACTAATAAACTAATAAAGACATGTGATGCTCACCCCAAACCCAGCAATGTTCTTTTAATTAAAAAAATATATATCCAAGGGACTAAGACCCTGCTCCTGGCAAAAACTCCCATTGACTTCAGTGACAGGATCAGGGCTTGAATACTTCTGTCTCAGGACAAATCAGGCCCCAGCTGGGTAGTGACCAGACTATTACATCTGACAGCAGTAAAGAGACCTGTGCCAAATGTGTTCAGCTGATCGCAGGTGGTAAGGAAATTGTCAGTTCAGTTCATAGTAAGCACATGTTCCATTCACAAAAGATATTCTGAATGGGACCCTTCCTGACATTTTCAGCAGTGAAGCCAATGATTGCACTGGATATAAGGAATGAATATTCAGCACAAGACAGCATGGGGGAAGCTTATAACATGGGCAGCCCCAGAGCATCTTCTCATTGGAGAGGATGCTGTTTGCAAGGCCGTCAAAATATCACCTTTCAAATTGTTTTTTTAAAGGTGTTTTTTCCCCACAGATTTTGAGGGTGGTTTACTGCATTGATACCGGTCTTACCTGAGCAGATTTAAAGAGCTCCATACTGCGAAGACACCTTGTCTCCAAAGAAGTTCAGAACAAGGTCTACTTTCACTGCCTTCTTGTTAATTTCTGCAGTAAACGAGGTTCCTTAAAGGTGGTTTAAAATGCATCCTGAACTCTCTCCTCCAAAGGGTGATGTTGCCTATATTGTGACTGGGTTATATATTCTTTTGTTATATATCATTCTACATAAGACTTCGGGAGAAGGGGTGGAGAGGTACTGTTGCCACACAGCATTAGAAACAATCAGCTAAAGACAGAGAGAGTGAGAGCTGCAGAAGTGACCTTTTCTGCAGTAATAAATGTTACTGAAAGGTTAGAAAATGCCTGTGTGAAAGGATTTCATCATGGCAGGTTGAAGCATTTATTTCACTGTCAAGTCCATAACTGGGCGGGGGTGGAATTAGGATAACAAATTTAACCCAGCCTCTTTGTTCCCTCTGCAGAAATCATTCCAGGAAGAGCAATGCCTTCTCGTTGATCATTCAGATCCCTGATGACAAACTTCCTTTGCATTAATGGGCGATAGTAGCAATGCTTTGCAGCCAAACAGGCAACCCTCAGACACTGGAAGGACAAGATCATGGCCTCCAGCGTGGAGTCGATTTCATCAATGGCTTGTCTCTTCATTTCAAGAACCCATATTGTGATATATAACCAGAGGCTCCATTGTGCAAGACGCTGTCCAACATATAGATGTTAGACAAATGGGATTCATTCTTAAACTAGATAGCTCAAAAGAATATGACACAGCACAAGTCTAGAGAAGCCTCTCTCACAGAAGTACAATGCCAGGAAGCTACAAATCTATACAGATCTATTGAAATGCAAGGTTTGCCTGGCAAAAATTCAACAAGGTGTAGAACAAGTACCACTGTAAAAGTATTGTCACAGAATGATACATTCTGGAAAACATTTCACAAACAAGAAAGCCCCTGCCCAACTCACAGAAGAGGAGAATGTGTTTTTGGGTTGAATGCCTGCCATAGCCAGGTTACAGAATACTGTACCCAGTTACAAACTGAGGAAAGCTCGAAGCAAACAGAATTTAATTATCCATAATCAAAAGAACAATGAGTACTCGTGGCACAAGTTCTTTTTGCTGAATCAGACTAACAGAGCTACCACTCTGAAGCTTTATCCACAATGGAATTTCACCAGGATACAGAAGTTAGCAACAACACTCCTACTTTTATAGAAAGAGCCATGAGACCTTTAATGAGCACAGACCACAGTTTTAAATTTCACTTGAAAAAATTGTTCCTCTAGCAACACGGTAAACCCGTGTCTCTCTCCCTTGTTTGTGCTGCACCCCAGCATAATAGAGCTCCAATCCCAGCAGTGGCCACTGGATGCTACCATAATAGAAATATTTACTACTCCTAATATACACAGCCAACAGATTGATGGCCGAGAGAAATAAAAGTCAATGAAAAGATATACTCCAATCAGACACACTGGCACAGAAACCCTTCTTATAAGCCCAAATACCAATCAGTGTCCTTTCTGAGGAATGCTACTTAGGCCAGCAAGATGAATATACTGCCTCCAAAACACAGACACACACACCCCTCATAATCAATTTGAGTCACATTTGCAAAGCTACATGGTGAGGCAATGGGGAATGCATTACTGACCTACATAGCCAAGCATGAAGACTGATTGTCCTTATCTGATCTATAAATACAAAATGTTACTACACTGTTATAAAGACATTCGGCCCTCATATTTGATTGCATAATCTCCTGCAGCCATGAATTCCACAGATTAACTGTCCGTAGGGCTCCTTGTTTGTCACGGTGGTCGTGGAAGTCATGGATTCAATGGTTCTGGGGCCAGCCACACCAGCCGCTGCTGGAGCGGTCCTGCAGCCAGCTGCTTGGCCAGCCGGCCCTGGGAACCGCCCACATAGTGGTCCCAGGGGCAGCCAGAGCAGCTGTTGCTCGGCAGCTCCCCACTGCGGTGTCCAGCAGCTGGAGCAGCTGCTGCAGCCACCCAGGGCATCCCCCCACCCAGCAGCGACCCCCTCCCAGAGAATCCACCCCCAGCAGCAGCACCCCACCCAAGATTTAGTCAGGGGTATATAATATAAGTCATGGACAGGTCACGGGCTGTGAATTTCTGTTTATTGTCTATGACTTTCACTAAAAATATCTGTGACTAAATTGTAGCCTTAACTACACATCTTTTCCAGGTGCTCAACATTTGCCAGTCACTACTTCAATCAAGCAGCTCCTTTTTGTTGTATTGTAAGGCAGAACAGCAAGGAAGGGTTGACTATACAAGAATTATATACAGGGATTATACCCTGCACAAATTCTGAATAACTCCATTATCTAACCTTTAGGTCTTCATTCCAACACATAACCATAGTCTCTCCGCTGTTACTTGTTATACAGAAATTCTTCCATATCTCAACCACCTTTATTAACCTACTCTGTATCTTTTCCATCTCAGCCACTCATTTACAAGAAGTAACCAAATCCGGCTATTTGTTTCCATTGTTAACAAGTACTGACTGAAATGAACGACCCTAAGACGCAAGGAAAGTAGTTATTTTCTATATAGAATGGGGTTACGGAAGAGCAGTGAAGGCTCATGGAACTAGGGAGCTGGGCTATTCAGTCTGGGAAATTAGGCTCTTAAAATGACTGGGGAGCTACAGGCAGTGGGAGTCATAAACTTTCTCCGATGCTGCTTCCTAGTCCCATTGCCAACCTCTATGCTTCACTCTCATTATCTCATGCCTAACCCTTTTCATCCCATTTCTCTTTGCAACGCTGACCCCCACTCTCACCCCAAAAAGCGCCGCACCTCAGCTGTTAAGTTCGGGTTCAGTGGCATTGGAGAATGGAAACATTTGGCCATGCTTCTCATTGCCATCACTTTTCTACTCCAAAGCTGGTTATGAACATCTAAAGCAGTAACTCCTACATTTTAATAGCTTAAGTTCGGATACTTAGCCTGTGTCCAAGAGACAGTAAAGATGAGTTACTGAGTGAAATGCGAAGCCTTTTGGGACAATTACATTTTTAAGCAAGAGGAAGCCAAAGCAACATGAGACAAACAGGCCAAACTTTTAAAAGGGAGCATTTCTAAATGTTTTCCCTTCTAAAATGCACACATGCTTTTAGTTACATGAAAACTGAATCGTCCCAGGAAGAGAAGAATTATTGTGTCTAATGGAATTCAATGTTTAAACTGGAAAAGTGGGATTTTAGACCTGCTTGGAGTGCAAATCTCAGCATTACCTTCACTATTCAGGGGCTGAGGAGCACCATTTAAAGGGGGGCATAAACCTGCTCCCCCATACACACACCTGACCTTCTCTTCCCCTTTTAGGCACCCCCTCTGCCACCAACAGCCCGACACTCCCCTAACCCTGGCCCATGAGCCCCTACACCTGTTCCCTCCAAAAGTGAGATAGTGACTGGTTGTCTTTTTGTAGACATCACGGCCTATTAGTTCCTCTATTTTTTTAAAATTCACCCAAACATTCTCTTTCGTTTTTTTTAACTGATTATGCCGTGTCAGGCCCTCTAACATCCAGCCTGGGCAGATACCTCCACTATGCACACAATGACTTCAGAGTCTTTCCTCGGAGTAACCTACCATCAGAGCCCACTAAATTTGAATTTTAGGCTATTTTTTATCCATGTGCATTCCTTTGTATTTGTCCACATTGCATTTCATCTGCCATCAGGATGGCTAGTCTCTGTCCCTGCCCACCCCAAGAGCATTTAAGTCCATTAGGAGTTTCTTGCAATCCTAAAAAATATTAACCAACGTAAATCATGTAAAGTGCAATTGGCAAATTTCACCAGCTCACTCTGCACTCTCTCTTGCAAAGCATTAATATAGTAAATAAATACTGGATCAACAGTGGGACACTCCACTATTAGCTTCTTTCCATTCTGATGAGCAGCTGCTCAGCAAACTCTGTTTCCGGACATTAAACAAAAGAGGGATACCATCCAAAACACGAGCCACCAAACCCTTGAATTTTATAGAGGAGGATGTGGAATTCCGGATCCTAACATTGGGGTATCAGCCAGTTCTTCCCAAACAATGTGTAGTGCAAAAGAAAATACGGTTATTTATTTTTCTTCTGAGTTCTTTATGTCCACAGTTCAGCACAACACTTAAACACATGCTCATTTTAAGCACATAAATAGAACACTGAAGTCAATGGGACAGCTCACGATTAAAATGCCTAGCTAACTCAGAACTTGCATGAGGGGGTTTATCAAAAGCTTTGTTTGAAAATTAACTGGATCACATTCATTGTCTACTATTTCATTAACTTTCCATTTAAAAAAAAATCAATTTGGAGAGTCCCCACTTTCCTTGCAAGAAGCCTCACTGGGTCTGCTCCAAAATATCTGATTTATCCATGGAGGGATTATTGTACCCTCAATTAGACGCTCAATTATTTTGAGAAAATAAAGCTTTTGATAAGGAAAGTTTCAGGGAACTAGACATGTTCCGTCTAGAGAACAGAAAATTGAGGAGAGGCAGGGCCAGTTACAAAGGGATGACATCAACATGACAGGACTCAATTATTCTCATCAGTCAGTGAGGACAGTAGAGAATGTAATGAGTTTAAGATGCAGCAGAAAAAATAGACTTTGAAGAGTCAGAAAATTTTTTATAAGCACAGATCAGCAGTGAAGCTGGCTGCCAAGGGAAGTTGCGGAATTACCCACCAGTGCTGAGGACATTCAAGGCTAGCCTAGAAACCCCTCCATTCATGATGGTTTAGGAATAATTAAATCAGTCCTGCCACAATGCAGAGGGATGAGCTTGATGGCCTCTAGAGGTACACCTAAACAAGCCTGAAATTGTATGTATATTTCATCGCTTCCCTTGCTTAATTTACAAGGTGGTGGTTTCCTCTTATTCACATTTTCCTTTTAACCTTAATGTCAGTGTTGCATCCAATTATCCAGCCATTTTAACTGGAGATGAGATGTTGACCTACATGTTTCCTATCCTCCAAATAGTACAGATCTGCATAATGATTTATCATGCATCTTACTAACTGGAATTCAGATTTCTTTAAATACAAAGGTATGACTTGATCTGTATCCCTTTCTGCCTTCTCTTTAGGAATCTATAGTGCTATACACATTCCCCTCTTTTCTCAGAGTTAGAAAAACACTTCTTATAAAAATAAAACCAAATTGTCAATGGGGTCTTATTCTTTGTGGTGGTAACCAAGCACCATATTTTTCTGTTCATTATTAGGAGACAGCCTCAGTATCAGATATTTTACAGCGCAGCCCCAGATTAGTTTTCTTGAACTACTATAAGGTTTTGTTTGTCAGAAACCAATAGTTCCCCTTTATAAATCTCACCATAGCACTCACTACTATACTGTGCAAATGTGCCACCAAAACTCTAGATGCCCAGACTATCTTCCTATAGACTGCAGGTCACTAATATCAGTAAGTTCCCTGACAGTCATTAAAAGAAGAAAAGTAGAAAGAAAACTAGTAGATTTAGTAGAAGAGTGGTGCTTAGAGACCTCATCCAAGATTGTAGAGAAACAAGGTAGGTGATGTAATACTGTATCTTTTATTGGACCAAATTCTATTGGTAAGACACAAGCTTTGAAGCTTACACACTCTTCTTCAGGTCTTCTAAGCAACATCAGCTAAGATCTTGTCAATTCAAAATCTTTTTTTTTTAAATAAAAAAAAGGTGTTGGTTAAAGGCAAAATAATTGAGAATTTACTTTTCTTCCTCATCCTGTTGTAACTTTCCATACTACTCTCCTGTGATCCTAACTCAGGAAAAACTCCTACTTAAGTCAATAGGAATGTTTCCACAGTAAAGCCTGCTGGATTGGGCCCATGAATACTTGAAGTAAATACTGATCTACAGCTGGTTTTAAATTAAAAAAAGACGTAGATCCTGTTCATGCGGGAGATTCCTTTGAAATCATACATTTTCCAGCCTGTAAGGTCTGTTTTTTCTATGTGTATAGTTTAGGTATTTGGAGGAGGGGATGGGAAGGAAATTAGTCAGCAAAATATCAAGGTGTTAAGGCTTGGTAATTATATCAAACTAGGCAGTGCTGGAATAGTCCAGCGCTGCACTGAAGGAGGAAGGGCTGAGTTAAACATTTATCCCGCTGCAGCATCCTGAATAGTAAACGAATTAGGGTAAGCAAATACAGATAATGCAACTCATTCTGTGAAGACACACAATCCATCAACACTCCTCTCCCCCTCTAGGTGCTGGCTTTGCAGGCTAGGTGTCAACTAGAAACCAGTCTCTCCTCCCACACCCAGCCACACACAAAAGGTGCCAGGAATGTGCTAACTAAAAGCAGATTAATTAAGGGGGGGGGGGCTGTAAAACGAGGTGGGATCCATTTGCCCAGCAGAAATCCCCTTTGGAAATTGCAGGCCACGGCAGCTCTTCTACCGCGGGGGAGGAGGAGGCGGAAAGGAGGGAGGCAGGCAGACAGTGGGGATGTTTAGAGGAAATTTACAATCATTTCCTCTCTGTGGTTTGGTTACAAATCAACAACATCCTGTTCTTTTGTGAGGCTGAGGGGCGCCTGCCAGGGTGATCGCTGGAGTCCCTTAAAGTCACAGAGCTGCAGCTACCCTCCCCCAACCCCTTTCTCTGAGCGGTGCCCCCTGGGGAGGGTCGCTCTGTGGGGACGGCAACGTTGCTCTCCTGCGCATTTGTAGCTGGAAATGTAACACTTTCCAAATGGAAAACCCTCCCTAGCGATCGACTGTGCTCCATGCAAACTGCCCTCCAGCAGGGGCAGATCAGACGGTGGGAACCCCCTGAACCCAAAACACTGACGGCAGAGGGCTTGGATCCGTCAATTACAGCGTGCCGGAGGGAGGGGAGTTTTCACACAAGGTCACCCACACAAACCCACGCCCCTCCGGCTGTTTACACGGGGGGCAGGGAAAGGAAGCAGGGCAATTGTCAGCTCCGTGCGGGGAGGGGTTCGGGTTTATGGTGTTGTCTGACGCTTTCCATCACCGGGGTGTAATATTCCGCCTCAAATTAAAAATCACACCCACACCCACCTGGAGAACCAGGCGGCGTGTAAACGCGCCTCGCATCTGTTTGAATCTTTCCCGCCGATGTTAATTCGGAACGTACTCCTCCCGCTCTTCCCTACTGGAAATGTATTTGTCTCTAGACTATTTTAGCCTTTTCTTTATAACCTCAGAAATAAAATGAACCTTCCTCAATACACGTCATGGTCGTTTGCCCTAAATCTCTCTCACACACACGTTTACATATTCATTGAAACCGTTAAACCCAGAAGAAAACACTTGAAGTCACATTATTACAGCCCGCAGAGGAGGCTGGGTTAAAACATGCAGCTATTCACAGCCAGTCCTCTGAGAATATCAAAGATCTAGCTCGTAAAATGAAATTACAATTAAAAAAAAAAATCAGTAGTTTTACCTGAATACAACCACTCGGCTAACTGCAAAACAATGAAAGCTTAGTTCCACTCAATGCTGGCATTTTAAACCTTAACCTCAGATCTATAGTTAGCTGCCACCACTAGCTGTTTGGTAACTAAATATATACCCTTCTGTTTCAATCTGTACATTATTCCATTGCTATAGATTAGGTCCTGAAATGCAACAGGAAAGGAACTACTACTTTGGTAGTCAGCAAATGGTTGCAAGGCAAAATGATATGTACATGTGCATGGGGAAAAAAATACAGTATTTAAAGCAACAGCCTTAACATCTTACTAGCAGCCCCAAGCTGTTTTTCCAGAGCAAAGTATTCTAAAGCAGGGAAACAATTTTTAACTGGAGGGGTTTAAAAAAAGCAGCAGCAGAAAATAGGTTTTTGGTGATCAAACCCAATTCTAAAGAAAAAATATATGGGATAAAGGAGCTGAAATTGAGTCACTTATGTTTGAGTTTTATTTTCTGCTATTACATTTGCTGTAGATGTTGATCTATCTATAATAAGATCACCTATACTTCAATAGCTTAATCATGCTGTAACAAACGTATTGTCCTCTGCTCTGATCTCAGCATCCATTGCACAGAAAACTTTCGAGTTTTCAGTTGTTATCCCATGTCAGCCTTGTAGTACTGAAATGTAATCTGATTAGAACTGACATTTTTTTTAAGTCTCTGCTTTACTGTTAACTAATTAGATCACTGCAAAACCAGCTTTGCAGTGAAAAATTCTTTCACCTGTGGAAAAAGTTAAGCCACTTCTGTTTAAAATTTAAAAGGTTATTGCTCTTAATGAAGGAGTCACTATTTTTCCAGACTGCTGTTGATAGTTTGCAATTATCTTTATGAATTAATGCAGGGAAGGAGGGGGTGAGAAAAGCAATCAGGATAGCACTTGTACTTTTCAGGAACACCCAGGCCTGCAATTTATTTATTGCTGCAATAATATGAACACCGAAAGGCTAGTAAAAGGTTGCTTTACCCTTGCTCTGATGTTTTATAATAATATTTTTACCTGATGGTGCTGCATTTGTCAGAGAAGAGGCTTTCTCCACCTGGAAATTGAGAGTGTTTCCTTTCCTAAATCACAAATAGAATTATATACATTTAAGTAACGGGTGAGAGCGGACACCAGTTTACAGTATCGTATTCTGCTTTTGCATTTTCTCTTTTTCATTGTATTTTTAAAAAAGGAAAATATAACAATCATAAAAACTTCTTGTGAAGCCATAAAAAACAACCAATTTGTTCCAGATGTGACCAAGTTAAGCAGAAAATAAGCAATACAACCACACTATATATTTCATTATGTAGAGTGTAAATTCTGGGATAGGAACTTATTTTTTGTTCCATGTTTGTACAGCACCTTGCACAATGGGTCCTGGTCCATGACCAGGGATCCTATATGCTATGGTAACACAAATAAAAATAGCTATTTCCACCTCCCCATATCCATATATTTGCATTTGTTCATTTAGTTGCTAAAAATGTCTAAGTCACATGGGGATGCCTGGGAATTCAGCCCACTAATCAAGTTTATAAGCAGAGTTGTGCTTCTGGAGATTATTGACTTGAGCAGCAAATAAATATTCAGAAAAAAAAAAGGTAATGGAGATGATCTAATCAATTTGAGAAACAGAAATCTATTTCTCATAGGTCACTGCACTGGCTGTTCTATTGTGCAACAGCTGACATCTGTAAGTTGTCGAGTAATCAACAGTCCCATCTATGGATGCTGAGGGAGTTCAATTGCAGGTTTGGGGTCTATGGCTATAATGTCTATATCAGAAGAGGGACTCTGTCTGGGGATGGGATGGGTTATTCTGCCAACTTATGAGACGAAAACACCCACAGGTCTTCTCTATATCCAGCAGCCTCAGAAAAGAATACCCTTTAGTCATTACAACTGAGCCATGTTCTTCTCTACTACATGGGGCCCTACCTAAGTGCAATACATGTATTTGTAACAGTATGTCTAACGTCCTTATTTTGCTGAGTTTCAGCTGAAGAACTTCCATTCAACTCAACAGATTTTTGCCTTAAGTCAATGGCAAAATGTGTTGACAGTATTTTTAGTCTCGCTCAGATTTTCATATTGAGACACAACCAGAACACAGCAGCTATGCATCAACTTGTTACCCTTGAGAAAAGGAGACACATATTTCACAGGAGTGCTGAACCTCAGTTGTTATCCTCCTAATCCTGGCAACATTTTGAAAAAGCAAACACCAGGAAATGAGCATGTGCAGCTAGAATTACTAGGCTTCCACACTAGTCAAATATTATATCCAGTAACATCTACAATTATACAGTCCAATCTCATAAACACTTACATACATGAGTCAAAGTTTTATTAAGATGATGTTTAAAAAAAGTGAATGGTACAGAGTTTAAGCATAGAAGTTTCTGGATATCAGAGAATAATGTACAGTTTATCAAGGGGTGCGAAGTTCGGTTTCAAATCAGATTGGTAAGGAATACAGAATCTGCAATATCCATGACTAGGAGTGTATGGTTAACGGGTCAAAGTACAGATTTTGAGATATGAGGGTACGTTGTTCATATAATGGCTATGTTCAGGTGTGGAGTAAAATGAGTGGATATGATGATAAGGATGGATTGACCCTCATTTGGTGAGATTTAACGTTCGGTGAGTTTATGGTTCCAGTTCATGTGGTCCAACGGAAAAGTCTCTCCATCTGTTACACACATGAAGAATCCTACTGGAGTCAATGGGACTCCTCACACACAGAAAATTACTCACATACTTAAGTACCCACAGAATCGGGTACACTTTGACTGCAAAAAGAAATAGCCCTGGCTTATACAGTTTATCCTCGAAGACTTCACTTTGGGGGATATTAGCATGCCTGTAATAGGAATCACGGAGAACTAAGCTACTATAACACCTGCTTTGGAAAACAGTATTTCCAGTTGATATAACACCTCTCATCTCAAAGGAGCCAAGCTTATTCAGAGCATGTAAGTACACTACTGTGTAGAGTACCAGTTTATACCTATAAAACGTAAGCCCTTTGAGTCCGGGAGCATGTCATGTTCTTGGCACAGCTTCCCAACTGCACAGCATTATGTACAACTGGGCTTGGTTTTGTTTAAAAAACCCCCGACAAAACACATTTAAGAAACTGATGTAGTATCACACAACAGACTAGCACCAATAGCCCCTTCTGTTCCAGTGCATCATCCCATTGCCCTCGGTCTAGGGGCAGAAATACAATGTTCTCTTCTCCACCCATGAAGTGATACCCAGGCAGCCAGACTCGCATTCGCTTTTTGATTAAGATTCCAGAATGAAGCAGAACCTGTGCCTACAGTCAGGTAAGGCAGCAGAACGAAACCGCAAGGGAAGGAAGGAAACAAAAGAGTCGTCTGTTTACTATGCAAAACAAGATGTGACTTATCGGATGTGAGTAATGCCAGGATACGAGCAACAGGAGCCTGATGAGGCAAGAGGAAAACCCAGAGCTTTCATCTGCACAGCAGAAGTGGACAAATGTCATGTCTCCATTTGTAAAATGGAGATAATGGTACCTACGGCTGCCCAGGCTTCAATGCAGAAACGTTTGCAAAGTCATTTGAGAATCTTAGTTGGGAGACAGATGGGCTAGCACTATTTGGTACTGCCCTGACAATAGGTCCCTCTTACACTGATCCCAGACTCCTTATCAATTCTGTGCTGCATGCTGGGATATTTCAGACCCCCTAACGTGGTAAGATAAGGCTAGTGGAGGCTTTTGGGTCCTACTGTTGCAGAATTGAGAGGGCCAGCAACCTACCACCTCTAGACCCATACCCATAGGATGCTGCTCCTACCTATATCTCCTGGCTAAAGCGAGAGCAGGTGCAAGCTTGCCTCCCAGAACAGAGAGCCTGAGGAGGTTCGGTTCTAGATCATCAAGCTCTCTGATCTAAAGAGAATGGCACAGGATGCAGGAGAAAAGAGAAGTGGTATCGATTGTGGCACTGGGGGAGGCTAGATGAGGGGAGAGAGATTGCCCATTAGCTGTCCCCTGACTCTCTGAGATTCATGCAAAACTCATGAAATGTTTGTGTGAGCCTTTAAGTTTCATCCGGCTCTCAGCTCTATGAAGCCAAGGTAGCAACATTTCTACCACAGCTGGCCTTCTGACTGGCTTCCGTATGTCAGCCTAGAGCAGGCTGTGGCTGAAGATTGCAGAACTATACTTCTGTCAAACTGCAGACTAGCGTTTCACCTGTATCTACTACATTGCCAATTCAAAAAAGGCTTTCTGCTAATTTATTTCCCAGCCATAACAGACCAATATACTAAATATTGTTAGCAAAACGTAAAAGAACGGGGGGAGGGGATGGAATAGTCTGATAGACTAGTAGAGTCGAACAATTTCTCCAACATACATCTGGCCAATACATTTGAAATTATACACTGCAGATTAGCACCCCAATTTTGCCTACCTCGTTTATTATTGGAATCACAA
The DNA here is from genome assembly GCA_007922305.1 of Dermatemys mawii. NCBI lineage: Eukaryota > Metazoa > Chordata > Testudines > Dermatemydidae > Dermatemys > Dermatemys mawii. The sequence continues at coordinate 6,166,019 of ML677358.1, forward strand.
GATGCACCCAGCACAGAAATATATTATGCCTGAGGAACATAGACTGCAATATTTTGCAGCAGGGTTAAAGCTATTTCCAAGCATGTGGCATGGCTTCTCACTGACAAGAGATTGCACGCTGCAGGCGAAAAGCCAGGATTTGAGATACCTCTAGGAGTCAAGCCATAAAACACTGCAACCCTCCTTCCTCACTCCCCTCATTTTTAACAGGAGGTTTCCATTCTGCAGTTTCCCATTAGGTACTGTTTGGAAATGGTTAGCAAATAATAAAAAAGAAAAATGTTCTCAGTATTATATTTGCCACAGATGGCAAAAAAACCTGTCTATATGGGCATTCTTTGCTTTCCAAAATGAAGACCAAACTTTAAGTAGCTCTTCTCATGCACAATTGTTTGAGTTCACACTCATATAAATAAGGTACTGCATGGGCAATTTACTACTCAGAAGATGAACTGGCCATTCCTGCACACAAGAATCCCATATGCATGCTAAATCACCATAAAGCCATAAATCTGCCAGGAGGGGTCCTATATCTTCATGGAGGACCCTCAGAGGGCTAAATTCTGTATGTGTGTCTTGGAGTTAGCTTAAAGATGATAAAACGCAAGTAGCCAATGCCAGTGATTCCCCTGTTGGCTACACATCTGAAATGTCTCAACAGCAAAAATTATGCCAAGGATAGTCAATTATATTTTCCTCAAGGTATAATCAAGGTCCAGACTCTAGAGAAAATAATAATTACAAAAATACTAATAAATAAATACAAAGCTTTCAGGGTCCATTCAAAAGCATCTACTGGGACAGATTTGGCCCATGGTCCATCTACTGACTACCCCTGAATTATGCATTCTCCAGGGAGCTGCAATTTCACTTCCTAAATTGCCTTCACGTTTGCTTTTCTCAGATGATCAATTAGGAATCTGGCATTTCCTAGAACTGCCCACTGTGGGCCTACATGCAAATACCCCTTTTTGGAGACCTGCCAGCCCACATTCTCAGAACATGCAGATCTGGAGACCAGTGTCAGAAAATCAGCCACTCCAAGGTGAACTGGGAAGGAGAATTACATTTAATCCAAGTTCTTGTGACCCAGCCAGATTCTAGCTACAGAAGGGAGTGGGGAGGAAAGGAAAGATATTTGTCTGACCTCTGAATATTAACAAGCCCACAGCTTTGCCACAGTTTTTAACATTACTTTTGTTCTTGCATAAAGTGCAGGCTCAGAGGCTCTCTCTAGCCACATACCAGGCAATAGCAGTACCAGGGTCCTCCCCCAGTCCAGTCAATGCACCTCGGCCATGCTATGGCATGGTGGAGCTGGTGGCATTGCAACATGGACACTTGTCCACTCACCTGAGATCACTAAACTCATTCCTTATACAAAAAAAAAAAAAAGAGAGAGAGAGAGAAATTGGTCCATACTAGATCAGAACCATCTATCTATGCAGTAGCCTGTCACTGACAGTGGCCAATATCAGTTATTTCACAGGAAGGTGCAAGAAACCTCACAGTAGGCATGTCTAGGATAACCTACCCCCAGGGAAGTTTCCTCCTGAACTCCATGCAGCAGTGGTTGGCTTTTGTCCTGAACCAGGAAGGTTTATATCCCCTCCAAAATTCTTTCCTATGAACTATAACAGCTCTGGCTACTCTTGTTAGCCATATGAATGGATAATCCCATTACACTCTTGACCTCAGTGATCCCTTGTGGCATTTGGTTCCACATGTTAAATGTGGATTGTGTGAATCAAGTATTTCCTTTGGACAATTTGAATTTGCCACTTTTCATTTCAATAGAATGTCAGACTGAAAGGTGGCAAATTCAGAAGTGATTGTTGATTTGAATGTGATTTTAATTGGAGGTGCTAATTTGCTCCATCAAAAAGATGTCAGTCAGTGGTAATTGAACTCCATGCTGAGAGTCTACTACAGACTGTTCTGGAGTACTAAAAAACAGAAGTCTATATCAGCCAAAAAGGAAAGAGAGGCATTTGGGGGCCAACATCTGAGCTGCTTTGGAAGGGTGGTTGGCTTTTTTTCAGTAGATTTAACATAAATGAAGTGGAGGTTCTGAATCACGAAAGACCATGCATGCGCAGTGCCTCTGGGAGCACAAACACACTTTCAAGTTGTTGGTTTTTTTAAAGAACTAACTCACGCTGTGTATTTGTTATTTTGTTTAGTTTATCATTTCCAGCTGTGAAACTGATTCTTTATAAAATTAACCCATCATAGTAAACTGGAATGTAACCTTTAAAAAACAGGATGGAGTGGGGAGAGCGGGGGACAGAATATTGCTCCTTGTATGGAGTTTTAACTTCTGAGTCTTTAAAAACCCAACTGTCCTTTTTAAATATAAATGCCTTTTTAAAAAAAAACAGTTGTTCTTAGCAGTACACTTTATATAGCAGGGTCCATGAGGTAATTATGAAATTCTGCAGTTATCTAGTTATTGGCTGTTTACACTGGTGGTTTCTTCTTTCAGTGACTTCTATTGTAATCTCCAGTTGAACAATTTACCAAGGATCCTGGTGGATTCTCCATCACTAGCAATTTTTAAATCAAGATTGGCTGTTTTTTCTAAAAGATCTGCTCTAGGAATTTTGGGAAGGAAGTTTTATGGCCTGTGTCATACAGAAGGTCAGACTAATTGACCACAGTGGTCCCTACTGGCCTTTGAATATATGGATCTATGTAATGGTGAAGAAAGGCTACACTCTAATGGTACCTACCATAAGGAATTGGGAAACCCAGCTCTCTGAAAATGCACTAGCTAGGACCTCCTAATCCACTCTTTTTGGAAATTTATGCTGTAACTTGCATCATTCTGCCAATGCTGGGAGGTTGGCCAATTATTCTGCCAGTGTTGGGGGGTTGGCCAATTATTCTGCCAACTTGGGGGGTGAATTCTGACCTTCCAATGGGTAACGGGCTCAAACGTGCAACATACAGAAGGGGTTTCGCCATGTGGGCGTTTGACATTTGAACACACACATGGTCCCTCACTCAGCTTGATGACATATACAGAATCAAACGTTAGTCCCTCTGACTTTTAGTCCAAGTTGTACTTAGCGCTTACCTGAGGATCTCAAAGTTTCCTTTATACACAATAACTCATCACTAATGACCGAAAGCATGTGTCATTTGTAAAGTCATACACGTAAAAAAGCCAAAAGAGGCTGAGAATTTAAAAATTGGACAGCAAAAGACCGTGAACCCCAGTGATCACTGAACCTGGGGACATTCTACACAAAAAGCACTTTGAGTCATGCTTGTCACTGTTTCCATCACTTGACACTGCAGTCAACAGACATTCTAGGCTTCAGAGTGATATTTGAGTTACTGAATATGCTGTATGTGTTGGTGACTGTGTTATGCTGGGAGAGTTGTGTGGATTTGCATGAGTGGCGAATGAAAGGCTGTTCTGCAGTCAGAGGTTGTGTGTGTTTGGGGTTAGTGTGTGCACTGGTTATATTGTTGTGTGTGGGTTGCCTCGTGCTGGGAGAGTTGTGTGGATGGTGAATAAGGGGTTTGAGCTGCCGTGAAAGGCTGAAGTGTGTTTGGGGTTAATGTGTGCACTGATAGGAATGTTAAGGTGAAGGAATTTGTGCCTGGAGGAGTTGTGCTGGGAGAGTTGTGTGCATTTGCATGGTAGATTTATATGTGGGTCGTGTTCTGCCAGGAGACTTATGTTGGTGTGTGTGAGGAGCAGTTGGGCCAAGTAATGTACCATCTGTGCAGTCTCCCTCATATAACCAATTAAATTGTTGCATGCAAATTATCTGTAGAGTAAAAAGGTGGTGATTGGTTGAGTCTCCTCTGCTATCACAATGAGCTAGGACTCTTGGCATGGCATAGATGCTTGCCTTACAGTAGCTGTACACTGCATGGATATAATTCGGAAAGTCAAAATGGCCGAGAACTTAAAAACTGGATGGTAACAGACCACAAAACCCACTGATGATTCAACCTGGTGATATTCAAACGAACAAAAAGAGCCCTCAGCCATGCATATAGCTGTTTCCATCGCCTCATACTCACTCAACAGATATAATACACTACAGAGTGACATTCATGGAATATCATTATATAGACCACTGGTAGCCACATGAATAAAGTGAATGGGAACTTAATGTAGAGCACAAAATGTCCATTTTAAATGTCACGTGTAGTCTACTGCTAAACTAATCCTATGAACAATACTAAAACCTGAAACTGTATTGTCCTCTGAAGCAAAAGTGGGAATAATCCAAGTACAGAATAAAGTCATTAGAGCAGGAACAGGGTCACATGTCTGCCACTCATCAGGATTTCCTCTTTTACCTACTGAGCAGCTCTGAGCATCTGCTGAAGTCAATGGGAGATGCATGTCACAGCACCTCTCAGGGTTTGGCCCCAAATGACCAAATATAAATTTCTAACCTCTGCTTTTTAACATAAGGCCAGTTGGTTATGGGTTGAAATGCCCAGAAAGACCAAACCCCTTTTAGTGGCCCATGCACTTTGGACTGCGGAACAGCAGGTAGTGTATCCAACCATCAAAATGTTTAGACCTTGTGAGTATTTTCTATCTTGGGGCAGGTCCACGCTACCCACCAGATCGATCCCCGAGCGCTCTCCCATCGATGCCGGAACTCCACCGCTGCGAGAGGTGCCGGCGGAGTCAAAAGTGCAACGGCAGCAGTTGACTCAGCGCCATGAAGATGCCGCGGTAAGTCGATCTAAATACGTAGCGTAGCTGAAGTTGCGAATCTTAGGTCAAGCAGTCCCCCCAGCCTGACTGTAGACCAGGGCTTAATGGGACAGCTTTGGCTGTGAGCACAGAGTGTTGCCCTGCATGTTTTGTAATTCTCTCTCTTTCTCTCTCACTTTAAGTTTGATTTTGAAGCCACTTGCCCCAAATTCTAACCTTATTCACTCGTTTCTCTTATCCATGTGACAAGGTTTTCCAAGATGAAAATAAGCAAGTTTATATCAAACTTCAAGTTCCATTCCTTCTACTATAGATGACGCTTCTGAAACAAAGCCTCTTTCAGAAACATGTCCCGCACACCAAACCAGCACATGCAACAGGCAGAAGTACAAATGTATCCATAGCCAAACTTTCAATGCACCAAGAGGACAGAATGCAATAGAAGATGGATCAGATCAATACTGTGTTGTTAAGATACACGAGTGCCTCAGTTATAGGGCCTACATTTGCAATTTGAGTCATGACTGAGAACGTCTTCTTTGAGCTGTCATTTAATTGGAAGCTTCCTCCAGGACACATTCAGACTCAGAGAATAGTGATCCTGTCAAACCAAAGGGAGAAGTATTGGGGGTTTGGGGAATGAGCTGCATTAGCTGCACAAATATTCACTATAAATAAAATTCCAATAAAAGAATTAATGACCTGGGGACTGGTAGGCTAGAAGCAGCACAGTGATCTGGTCTCCCTCAGAACCAGAGCTGATCTTACAATATTTCCAAGGATATGGCAGAATAGTCGAAGGGATGCTAATCTGTGTGCAATGCACATATGGCAAAATTCACCCCACTGCAGGTTCAAATGAGAATCTGTGCCCACTTAAGATGGGTATTTAAATAGGGATTAAGTGATGAATTGATTTTTACATAAGCAATTAATTTAGGTCATAAGAAAGGCGTGCAATGAGGCGCTTTGTGCCACGAGTATTTCCAATTCTTCCAAGTTTATCACAAGCCTCCTGATAGTTAGTGATTTTCTTAAAGCCCCAGCTCCTGTGGTCACGTGATTAGGTGAGGAACTCAGCTTTTGTTTAAACAAAAACAGAGTAGTAAGCTTCAGTTACTCATGGCTGCAGAGAAAAGTTAAAAACCTAAAGGCTCAAAAAAGGAGAGGACAAATAAAAAGAACCCAAATGTATTTTTTTAATTTCATTATTATTAGGTCCATCTCATGATCTTTGAGGGCCTGACTCCTGATTTGTATGCTTGGGTTTGCAATGCCAGGCCAGGATTGTACAAGCCCAACGGTGAGCAGCTACAACAGCGGCTGATAGCATTGAGGAATCAGCATATTCAACCCTGGAGTGAATGGAGAACTTGATGTAGCTCTTGAGCAATCCCTTCTGGCCAAAAGCTCAGAGCAAAGACAATGGGCTCCTAAGGAAGTCATCTTCCAGTCATGCTCAGGCATGAGTGGTCTTTGGGGGCGGGAAGAGGAAACGAAGCAGAAAATCTTCTCATTTTCCCAAAAATATACTTAAAACATAATCTTATTCCTGACGCAAGTTGTGTGGATACCAACAATACTGTAAACCATTTCTAACTGTCCTCTCCCTAGCACTTGGGGACTAATCTTTTGCTTCCTTTGTTAGGTGCAGTGTGTTATCCCTGGTGGGTTCCCCTCTTCTGTGTTCCATTGTTAGTGCCTATATCAAAGATTATAGGCTCTTGCTCTGCTGTGTCTATAGTTATACGGTTTAATTATGGCATCAGCCTTCTTTGATACAACATAGCAGTTTGCCAGATGCCACATAGGCAGTTGGGGATTCATGGAGTAGAAAGTATTGTATGGTAGTAAAGGACTTCCTTATGTTTGCTATACAGATGCGTTTCATCACATAATTCAGAACGTAGTTTTGGACACCTCTAATTTTGGGGAGGTGGGTGCATTTGGATCTCATGTTGTTATAAAGTTACAGAGAGACAAGATGGGTGAGGTAATATCTTTTATTGTACCAATTTCAGTTGGTGAAAGAGACAGAGCTGAAGAAGAGTGCTGTGTAAACTCAACAGCCTGTCTCTCACCAACAGAAGTTATTCCAATAAAAGATATGACTTCACCCATCTTGTCTTTCTAGTATCCTGGGACAAGCACAGCTATGACACCACACCAACAACACTACAAAGTTACAGCACATTTGCAAAATTCAGATCAAGGTTCAGAATTTGTGCCTGAGAATGATCAGATCCAGAGTTCTTTGTTTGGACATTTGAACCTTTCAACTTTTAGCTGGTCTTCAGCAATAAAAACAACAACAGGGTAGCCCTCTACATTTCCTTCTTCAGTTAAAGTTACATTTACATTTTCTTCTTTTATTCATATATTTTACTAATCTACTGAACAGGGAAATGCAGACAAAATCCTTTGGGTTTTCTGCCTTTTTAATGTAACATTATAGTTAGTTATATGTGAGCAATAGCAGAAAATAAAACCCTTTTGGCAACCATTTTCCATTATGTTTAGGGTTTTTTTTTTTAAAAGAACATGTCAATCTTGCATGTTTAAGATCTAGTAATAACATTTATGTAACACCACTCATACAAAAGATCTCACAGTATTTTACAAATGACTGAACCACAACTGCAGCTACCTCTGGGGTGGAGGCCAACAGCCAGCTAGTGGTCATGGAACTTCATAACGTTACATAAACAGAATGCAGTACTGCTTGTACCCTACATGCATTATTTTTGTTGTAGGTCTTTGTTTTAAAGAAAATACATGTTGTGCCAAGGGTCAGTCACTGCTGTTAACATGAATATTGATAACACTGTTATCTAAGTGCAGGGATAATAGATCTTCCAATGCATATATTAAAAGGTAAAAGGATACCTCAAGCCAGTTTTGTTTCATATGCCCCAATTTTCAAATGTATTATTATTAAGCATTTTCCTGAGAATATAAATGACTTGCTCCTTTCTGTTTCTCTCTCCCCGCCCTCCACCCTTTTCATTTGCAGATGGTCCAATAAAAACATTTGTGCATAATTGGAAAGGTTCCCTGTCCTCAGAAACATACAAACACATAACTGAATGCCAATACAATCTACAGGGTTAACCTTCTTTAAGATGAAGCATTTTATTTACGTGGCATATTTAACCTATCGTACAACACTGCATTCATTCATCATTAGTAACAGATGAATAATAAAGAATATTACATTTTCAAAGTGCTGTGTAAGGTCCTAATGGTACGTTCTACAGACTGTAGTGGGAAAGGTAAATAGATATCTGATCAGCACTTTGAAAGTGTCCACTTCAATGACTATAATGCATTAAACAACAAATTATTATTTATAATATTCTTTACTTTCCTAGCACCGTCTGTGCAAGGATCCTGAAGAATGTTGCAAACAGTAATTGGTTTTAAACTGGTAGCACTTTGGCAAGGCAGGAAAATGTCTGTGGTTACAGATGGGAACTGGAAGCAATGGAGGAGTTTTTAATTTCAGAATGCTCAGCATCCACACTTAGGAATTTCAAGGGAACTCAGCACCCAGAAGCACAACAATAGTAGCTCGTGGGTGTTGAGCACTTCCTGAGCCTAAGGGCCTATCTCCCATGGACTTCAAGAGGCTTTGAATGATTGGATCAGAGCTTATATGACTAGCACAAAGCCACACAGGAAGCCAACAAGCCAGTTCAGAATAGAACCCAGATCTAAGTTCTCACTCATTGTCTTAGTTTTAGCCACAAGACCATTCTTCTCCTTTGGATGGTTTCATTAAAATTTGGGGGGTGGGAGGGGATAAATCAGTGAAGAAGGTGACCCTGGTGAATTACACCGAAGTTAAACTAAATCTACATATGTTACCTCTCAGATATATTGTCCCCTACTTGCATTTGGGTATAGAACCTGACAGTAAACATCAGCCGTGATGTGTTATTAGGATGACACTGTTGTGGGGCTATGCTATGCTGCACTAAAATGACTGAACCGCAAGTCGAACTACCGGTAAAGGATGTACAATCCAAAGCAAGCGATCTTTCGCCATGACTTATTTCACTCTCTCTATCGCCCACACAAAATGCTGGATTCTGATCGCTTTAACATCAGGACCAGACTATCTCCCCTCTTTCGCCCATCTAGTCACATTCACCTCCATACACACCGGATAAACACCGGGCCTGTGTGCCAAAAGAAATGACCAGATTTCCTCGTAAATAAAGGCTTCCCTGAGAGCGGGTTTTCCCTGTACCCTGCTTCTCCTTCTCCCTCGCCTGATGCAAGGTCTCGTTGTCCGTCAGTAAGGTAGAAAGCTCCTTGTCTCTTGTCTGGGAAGTGCTGTGCACGCCGCTGGGATTAAACCGAGGATGAATAAAGAAAAGAACGACCCAGACTCCCAGATATTTGGCAAAATCCAGCCCTGGCTGAGATTCCCAAACGCTTAACACCTCAACCTGCCGATTGGAATGGGAAAGGCGCAATAAGCGGAATACCAGTGCACCGGGTGGATACAAAACCCCGCTTTCCTTGGGAGGGGAGAGGGGAGAACCACAGCAGAGAGAACTGACTCATGGTGGCCCAACGCTTCCCTGCGCTTGGCGTGTTTGGCTTTGCAGAAGGTCGCAGCAATTGCCCGCTGCGGCTCAGCAGAGCTCCCGGGGACTGTCCTGCCGGGAGGGAGGGTGGAAAGGGGGCATCGCCTGCTGGCAGGGCAGCGCTCGGAGCTGGGGTGAGGTGGAAACGGGGAGCGCTGCGGTTTTACTGCTGAGCAGGAGCCAGGCCAGACGTGTAGCAAGAGAAACGCTCCCGGCCTCTGCGGTGCTCCAGCACGCGCCCCGGGAACATTGGAGGGGCCCCCCCAAGGCTCCTGGAGGGGTGTCAAACACCCCCCATAAGCCCACCCACCCCCTTATTTCTCCTCCTTGCATGAGCCCCCCGCGTTTGCTGCAGTTTGCTTTACCTTCAGCCTAAAACTAAGGGGTGTGGTGCATGCGCAGCTGCAGCCTGCCCTCCATTCATTAAAAAAAAAACCCAACAGCCCACATCTAGCCTTCGCAATTCACAACAAGTTCCCTTCCGGCCCCCCATTCATAAAAGAAAGCAGAGCATGCGCCTTGGGGCTTCAGTGCCCACCCATTCATAGAGTCGGGAGGACAGGCATGCGCAGAGGGGGTCCCTTTCCTCCCATTCATAAAATAGCCATTTTCCCAGGCAGCAGTTGTTGCAACGTCGAGGCGAAGTAGGGGGAAGCTACTGCCGCCTGACAGCACAGCACTTGCAGGTCCTTCCCTGAGATCCATGGTGTTTCGCGCCAGGGATTTGCAGGTCCAGCCCCTTGATCTGTCTCGGATTTAGGATTAACTCGCCTGTTGAGAGATGATCTTGTCTGAACTCTTTAAAGTAAGTGGGAGATTCATATTTGTGGCTCTATAAATAGAAAAATAACCCCTCCCCCCAAGAAAATGTTTTCTGCCTTTCTTGGTGCATTTATCTGTTCCCTTGGCGTGACATTGAACACAAACATAAATGTGTCTATTATGATTTTTCTAAAAATAACACCTCTATTAGAGATATACCCCTATACTGTATATATAGATGTCTGGTGTCTCCTAACCTGAAGGGAAATTAGCATTCTTGCAAGAAAAGAAATACTCTGGTTCCTGGACAATTCGCATGTGTTCCCATGATTCGTACTGAAACTCCTTTTCCTGTTCTATTAACATCTGCATTTGGCGTTTGGACACGGCAGGCGTCTTTTACCAGATTTGGGTTGGGATCATTTGGGGTTTTTTTTAGAATCGCATTAGGTTTCTCTTCTGCTGATGGAGATTCCTTTCCTTCGTCCCCATCCGCTCCCCTTCGTGTATCCATGCACGATCCCCTAGATTTACAAATTAAAACTGTACCTGGTCTCTCCGTGGACTGATTTTCTGTATTCTCTCCAAGCCCTCTTATCTCGTTAGTATCAAGTGGCTCCGGAGCTGTCTCCATAATAGGACACTTTAGCGTTCAGCCACTGGAGTGTCAGATCTTTACTGGATGACCTTTGCTCTTTAGCATTTTATTTCATGCAACTGTCCTGCAATTCCGTTTTCCTTTATTTCTTACTCCATCTTTGCTCTATTCCCCACAATCTTCTCGGTATTGCTATGCGGGTTTGTTGCTACAGTAATAACTTTGGAAGGGGCTGTGTGGTTACATGTTTTAAATTGTAGTTAATTAACGAAGATTTGTGCATATAGTCATTTATATTTGCACATATATTTTCTCCATATATATATATATGTGTGTGTGTGTGTGTGTGTGTATGTATATAATATAGAAAAAAATGTCTTGAATGTCCTTCTCCACCAATTGCGTAGCAGGCAGAGACAAGCTAGGGTTTTATTTTCTGGTACCAGTCCTGGCATCACAGTGGAAAGACAAGACTAGAAACGATATAGTCTGAAAATTCATTATCAGAAAGGAAATGGAAAAAACAGAGGGACATATGCAAGGCACAGAAGTCCAAGAGGAGAGCAGGACTAGAAATGCAGACCTTGAAAATGGGAATGCAAACAGGAATCAGCATTAATCACAAGATGAATGGACTTCATTCTTTCTCCTCAAGTGATCAGAAGTAATTTATTAGGGGGGATGCCTTTTCTGCAATATAATCTTTTCAAAAGGGTCTGATTTCTCAATTTAAAAATATCCTATTGCCACACTTTTCTTTTCTTAGAAAGGGTAGAGAGGAAAACACTATGGAATTATCCAGAGTAGAGAATAATCTATCTTTTGATTCTTTAAAACTTTTTGAACTTCCCTTGTTCCAAATCATCCTAAGGGCATGGTATGCTAACAGACAGTTAACGGAGATCTCAACTGTGGCTTAAAAAATAAACAAATATTAAGTCAGCCATTTCCAGTTTGGGGGGTTAAAAAATAAAGCTGTAATTTGTGCACTAAATCACAATGACTTGCTCCCCTTTCTTAATATAAAAATGCATGACAGAGGAAGAAGTGGGTTGCTCTCAGTTATTGGAACCTTATTGGGAATGTCTCCTTGATAAACGTGCCATATTCCATAGGCTATTTTGTTCTGTTGAAAGAAGGGATTCTATTGCATAATTAAGGAAACATTTTGAAATCCTGCAGTCCTTTTGAAATCCCCTTTGAGATAGGGAAAGATTGGCTTGTCTCCTAAAAGAGCAAAATAAAAGTTGTTTTATCTTTCCCAAACCATGGTGGGAAAATGGTCATCAGTCTTCAATAAAATGGCCCTAACAACCCCTTTCTGGCACTGCAGCAATATATAGTTCATAATCTCTATAGTTTTCCCCACTTTAACATAAAAAAAGCAGAAAACTAAACAAACATGATGACTGTACAGCTTTCCAAGTTCATCTCTGGTGTCTAAAGTTGTCTCTCTTTTTAGGCAAATAACAGGCCAAATACTGTGGTGGGGGTTTGTTCTTTGTTTTTCTTAAATTTAAAATCTAATGCAGTATAATTCCCTTCATTTACTAAAAAGCCCTCTGGTAGCATTCATCATTTAGTATAATTAACTTATAAAACTCTAATTTGTTATTTAAATTTCGTGACTTAGTTTTGTATGTCGTCAAAATTTATTTTATTTAAACAATAAAAATAAGAGAATCTATTATGGAATCTCTGTAATCCTCAGAGATCTGAAAATTCTCACTCAGAGTGCAAGGAAAAGACTGGACAGGGTGATTGTTGGAATGTTTACAAGTCTCTTTTTTTCCTTCATGTCTATTTCAGAGCCATTGGCATAGATTTAATGCCTCATCTTAAAAAGTCAGATTTCCCTCACTTAGCTTTTTGATTTCCATACAATCCCTCTCTCCCTTTATTCTTCTCAGTGGAAAAACTGTAACTATCTTCACACAGGTAAAGTCATTAGGCCGGAAAGGGAATTCAGCCCTCTTATTCATTTGTATATGTACTACAGAAAAAATAAGGCACATTTTTTCTTTGCTAAAGAGCTTACAGTTTAAATCAAATCAGACGTAATGAAGTTTGAAGCTATAGACCTTCTACTCAGACCCACATATCTTCTCTCTCACACACACCTACTTTCAACAACACATTTTGATAGGGAGTGTCTCCTCTGACTTAGTGTCTAGCTTTCTATGACACTAAGCTTTATCCTTGTAAAGGATTTTCTACACTACAGCAAGAAGCCAATTTTTCTCTTCCACCTATAACCCCTGTCTGTCATCTTTCCTTCCAACTAAATCTTCAGAAGACTTCATAGGATCTTTAGATTCCTGCTGGTAATAGCATAAAATTTACTAATGTTGGCATCTCCAGTTAAGAGGTTCTAAACAAAGGCAAGGTTAGAATTTCTTCAGATATCATTCAGCTGTTCATCTCTGTGATTCAGAATGAGTTAGGTTTTTTAATGGTCCATTCTTGCCTATTACGCAGTCTTACTTTGGCGTCCTTGCAATTACACAGCAAGCCTGATTCACCCCGTTCTGAATCTGTCCTGTGCTGTCAAATGTCTTGAGAGTATCAACAAGGCTTTGCCATTGCTGTCTACCTTGGGCTGCTCTTTGCATGTCTCCCGTGTTAAGTCCATACATTTTCCCTCTTTAAGTACTGAGCTATGGAAGGATTATTTCAATTAGCTCCTATGATTTGTTCCTCAAGCTGTGCAATGGTATGCCTGTCATGGCAGATGTCCTGGATCCATTCTTAACACTCGTCCCCAGCTATTTCTCTCTTCTCTGGATAATTTTGGATACAAGGAGTTGCTGAGGTTTGTCTTGAGTTCAGTGGTGCCCTGCGCAAAGCAGAATTCACTTTGCATGGGTGGAAATTCTGCAGGTATATCCGACTGGTGTTCTTTCTAACATGATCTAGTGGTTAGATGATAGGATTGTGAGCCAAAAGATCTGGGTTCTATTCCAAGCTCTTTCACTGACCCACTCTATGATTTTGGCCAGTCACTTAAAGTGCAATCCTGGCCCCACTGAAGTCAATGGCAAAACTCCCAGGGACTTCAAGAGGTTTAGGATTTTGCCCTTAACATCTGTGTGCCAGTTTCCACATACTTACTTCATAGGCATTTGTGATGCTTTATTAATTCTTGTCAACCACTATGGAATCTTTGGATGGATGATACGATAGCAAATCAAAAATTAGTATTTGCTATGCTAGAAATATTTGTATAGGTTATGCTCTGAGGTTAAGGGAAGAACCTTGGGTTGCATTGTTTTCTACCCCATCCTGTTACCTTCATGCAGTGAAACCTCAGGACTAAGTATCTGAACCAGAGCAAAGTTCAACAGGGTCTGATTTTTTTGCTATTTCAAAAGGAATCCTCTGCTGCGGTTCAGTAACTCTCCAGTGTGTGGAATTTAGTTCCAGGTATTTGATATAAACAGCACACAGTACTTCAGCTGGCAGTGAGGGTGGAGCAAACCTTGAGAGCACCATGTTCTAGTGCCAAAGAACAGTCCCAGTTTTATGGGAAATAATCAATATGCCTGGGAGGCACCAACATAGCTCTCCATGTGACAAGGTGAGTACTAAGGCCTGTTGAAAGGCATGAGGCTGAAGGTTAACCGCTGTCCCTGGAAAAATTGCCTTTATGAAGCATAATCTTAATTAAAAGGGGTAATGTGGCCCATGAATCAATACATGATGTTAGCAAGCATAGAGCTCTAACTCTAGCTCTGTTGCATTACTCCTTTGATCCTGCTAGCGACATATTTATTACCAAATAAGCTCTGAGCAAGGTTTTGGGGATTTTGCATTTATTTAAGCATCGGCTCTGAGGTTTACATTTTTAAGTGCACCTGGTAAAATTTGCTTGGTCAAAACAAAGATATCTTGGACCTGGTCCTAGGTGGGTGAGTACCGAGCACCTGCAAGTTCTATTGACTTTAATGGGAATTGCATCTTTCAGAATCAAGACACTTGTGTCTCTCAAATACATCTGATGCCACTTCAAGGCTTGATCTTGCAGCCCTTCTTCAGGTTATATTAGTGGAACTGCTCTCCCCCGTAAGTGATGCAGTGTCAGGCTCTTTATTAATCCCTCATTTTCAGTATCTTACTATTACTACATGGTTATAGGGCATTGAATAGATTGCAAAAATATAAATATTAAATGGGTATTAACTGTATGAAGAGGCATACCTCTGTACTAAGTTAAATAAGTCATTCAAAGTCTGTTCTGTTTGTCAATAACTAGAAGTTGCCCAGCCCTTATGAAAATCCAAAAGAATTTAATAGATAAACCAGTGGGATTCTAAATAAATTATTTAAAAACCTATAAAATTTAATAGAGAATGAGCCTTTCTGGAAGTTTATATAAACCATTCCATAAAGTTCTGTAGTAAGTACATCATTTTCTGTTAAATTCTGTAGGATAATCCAAAAACTTTATAAAAATACTTTCCCATTAAATTCTGTAAGATTTTTTTTTTCCCCATATGGTGAATCCTGCAAAACTTCCAAGTCTTGAAATGGTACCATAACAACCACTTTGTACATTTTAAAAAATTATCTGAAAACCTTAAAGTTTTTTAGGAAACTATTATATAGCAAAATAGTAGTTTGGATATTTGAAAAGAGGAAGTGGCGAAAAGGGATCACAGCAACTGCAGTCAATTTAGTGGAATTAACCACAAAGTTAATTCCTATAAAGGGTTATATATTCTTTTTACATCAAATGTTGCAGACCTGTGATATGGTCACTCCTGGCTCTTGAATGGGGAAGGGGGGGGGAAGACAAACCTTCTCTAAATGGATGTTTATTCTTGACTTCCCGGCTTCAAAAGAGTTTCAGTTGACTTACTGGAATTAACTTTAAAATTAAACATAAAACCAATTTGAGAACATCTGTGAGATTTCCCTGCTATTGTCTGGTTTCAGAAAACTGCCTGTATAGTCAGCCTTAGTGAATTTGTGCCTGGCTTATCAATGGCATGTTTGAATTTACTAATGATTTAAGTGTTAACAATTTTATGTGCAAGTTGTGGGTATATTATTCTTTAATCTAAATGAAAACAAAAACTTACATCCAGGATTATATCAGTGCTTTGAGAGATGACATTTGTTGCATACACCCAGACATCACATGTGGATTACAATAGGATTACTGATGTGCTTAAAGGTATGCAGATGCTTAAATACTTTGAATGAATCAGGGCTGAAAGGCAGCACCATTAACTTAAAAAAGAAAGTCAGGTAATACCATTTAAGGTACCACTTTGTCTGGGAGCTGACTATTCAGTAGTTAGTCTATACAGTGAGTTAAGTTTTACTTGGTACTGCACATTTTTTATTAAATTATTTGACTGCTAGTTGATAAGTGGCTTAACACCAAGCATGTTGATGTTTGATGGGCCTTGCCTCACAGTTCTTAAACTGAAGTTTAACTTTTGGGGGATTTTATTTTCTGGTTTACTTCTTATTTAAAGAGTTGAAAGAAAACTGATTTCTAAAATCTATGGCCTGTCTGGTTTTGTACTAATTCTTTTACATAAACCAAAACACTTGATTATGCATTCTGGCCTGAATATTGGTTTGAATATTATCTGCGAGGGAATGATGAAAGCTACAAGTTGTTTCATCCTTTTAAACAACTAAAAGCAGAGGGAGATTCCTCCCTTTCCTTTTTATGACCTCATTAATCCCTTCCTTGGAGATGAAATGTAGGGCACCTATTAAACTGCATATCATTCTCTGCAGTGGCTCTTCAAACAGCATTGTCATGTTAGAATGCATTTGTATGAACAGAATGAAGGAATTGAAGAGAATTTGGTATTAGGGGAATTTCTGAGTGAAGTCCATGCGACAGCCCTGGAAAGAGAAATCTCTATTCACAATCTGGGATGGTAGGACAAACATCTGTCAGTTCCTTTCCACTGGGCTTCAACTGGTCAACCATAGCCAATAGAAGAGTTGTCAGAAGATCATTTTCCAGTTGATTCTAGCAACTCTTATTTCCCACCTTTCTTTAACCAGGATGGCTTTGGGAGCCAGAACCAGACACATCCATTCAGAAAAGCAAATGCTGAGCTGTCCAGCTCTGCCTCTTCCTCTGTCCAGAGCTGCTTTAGGTATGGTGACCAGTTTCATGCTGGGCCAAGTCCTGTATCTGAACTTGGGCTCACAACACAATACTGATTTGCTGTGCTAAGGTATAGCTGCTACCTTACAGGGAGTTTGGATGAAATATTAATGTAAAATCCTTCTACTCCTTTCCTGTGGCTGTCAGAATCCAGTCACTAAATATGTAATAGAACTTGAGTGTCCAGTGCATCTACCCTTCTTCTAAACATTCAGCCTGCAAGAAGTTTGTCAGCAGCAGTGCGCTTCAGATGACCATTCTGAGGTCTGTATCTATCATGGGACCCAAGTAATGAAGATAAAAGGGGATAAAGCTTTGGGGAGAAGTTCAGTTTCCAGTGCTCAGACCAGCTGCTCAGGGTGTATCCTGGAGAAAGGCCGAATAAGCAATCATAAAAAGACACACTGTTGCATCATACAATGTACTTGTGCTTCAGGCTATTTTTGTAAGAGTAATAAAGTCGTAGGCAAACCGGGATCTTGTAGTGCTACTAAACCGTTGTGTGGAATAGGGAGAGGAAATTGAATTCAAACAGCAAAAATGGTAGTATGTGGATGTATATCATTTTAAAAGATACTCTGAAGAGAAGCAGTGTGCCTAAAGCACTATTTTAGGAGTTGGGAAATCTGTGTTTTTCATTTACCTTCTCCATGTCTCAGTTTCCCCATCTGTAAAATGGGAGTAATGATACTCCTATGGTTGGCCAAATGATGATTTCATGAAAAGTGCTAAGTTGGATTTTTGACCTTAACTGTCTCAAAATCCATTTGGATGGGGGTTTTGTTCGCGGTTGGGAGGTTTTAAGTCCAGGAAATAAAGCTAGTGTTCTGACAAGCATTAATTATCCCAATTAAAACCACTCACTAATATCTGTCTGCATATGAACGATTACAGAGAGTATAACAGTTACCGGACATGGCTACAGTCTCTGTATGATTTGTGTCTAACTCAGTGGAATAGGTTGAATATGCAAGGTATTCCTACTAATACCATGCAGCTAACTCTGTATTTGCATGGCCCTTCAGATAAATAAAAAGATGTAGCACAGTCTCAATTTCCCTTGTAAACATTGTGGTGTTTGCCTTTATCACAGACATGGCGGCTGTTCATTGATGCAGTATGCACACACATGCATTGAATTCAGTAGTGCAGGAGCAGACCTGTAATTTGTAAAGTTAAACTAAATGCTGTTAGCCCAGGCCAGGGCTGGCTCTAGCTTTTTTGCCACCCCAAGCCAAAAAAAAGGCAGCCAGATTGTGCCCCCCTCAAAGAATGCCCAGAATGCCGCCCCTTAGAATGTGCCACCCCAAGGTCTGGTCCTTGGAGCTGGCCCCGGCCTAGGCACTTATATTAGACACTACCCCATAGGACAAATGTTCTGTCCATCATATATACTGGAACACAATACGCCTTAAATGATGATTTTTGAGCCCAGTTTAGACCTGTTCTGAATGAGCACAACTCCACTGATTTCATTAGTGTACAGCTGGGGTTCAGTTAGACTCCAAGTGATATTTGGAGGCTACAGGTGCATATGCTCTATTTTAATTTAAAAAGAAAAGATCTGTAATGAAAAAGCCACTGGTACAGAAATAAAGGGCAAAAGGACAGGACAGTTTTAATATGGTGCAGTATTGCATCATTTTATACAGCTCCAGCTACATCTGTACCAACATTAGTAATGTTGAGCGCACACCTTTGCACCTGAAATAGTTGCATCTCTATCTTCTAAGCTTTAAAAAAGAGAGTTGTGAAATACAACTCTCTTCATTTAAATGCATAATCTCTGGCTGACAAATTCAGTGGTTAACACTTTGTATAATACTGAACTCTGAGCTTTAGTAAGTATGTACATTTCCCCCGCTTAAGCCCTACTTATTGGAAATCATTGCCTAATTTGTTTGAAAGGCAATATTCTGTCAAAGCATCTCATGCAGTTAGGAAATAAATGCATTCAAAACCTTTCTGCCTGTAGCTCCAAAATGTGAGAGCTGAGAGCAGTGAATAGTTCTGATTTTTAAAGAATAAATTCTCAACTGATTTCTAATGCATTTGGGGCTGGGGGGAGTGGAGCGGGGGAGGGAATGACTGCCTGAGGAGGAAGAGTAAACTAGAGAACTATTAAATAGCAAGGACACTGGCTTAAAGACTAAGCCACCATAAGTAGATTCATTATTCCTCCCAGATAAAGCATTTGTCCCATTTCTTGTCTCATGTGGGAGACTCTCTCAAGCACAGCAACCTGTACTATGCTAATGCAGCAGCAAAGGCATTTACTGTACTGACCACAGATTGATATTCCAAAGTCCAGTTTCACTGCTTGAGCCCTATCCTGCAAGATGCTGAATGCCTTTTGTGAGGTGCTCAGCTCCTTCACCTCCTACTGATTTTACTATGATTTGAGGGTGCTCAGCACCTCAGGATCTGATCACAAGTGCTCAATCAAGTGACTAAGTTGTTATGTGTTCCCTCCCCCCGAAAGAAAAAAACCCAAAACACTAGGTTGATGCAGGGGGGTAGCAGGGCTGTTTGTTTGGGGTTTTTTTGGTACAGTATTTTTCATCTAATAAATCCATTTGCCACTAATTTAATTAAACAGCCAAGCTATGTAGGATAGTGTGTGTATGTTACATATACACACACACAGTTCTAGGACAGGACTCTTTCCACATGTACAACTTTTATGGATAAATCAGTCCTCACTGCTGGACCTTTGGTTGTAAAATCCAAATCTTTTCACACACTTCAAAAACTTAAAATAAAAATCTTGAGCTGCTCACTACTTCCTTTTGGATTCCAAAAGGCCCCCTCTCCCTTAGTTTACTCTAGAGTTTTACTTGCTGCTGCTTTTAAACCAATCCTGAATATAATTCATAAATATAAAGGTCACCCAGTGAGGAAATGGCCCATCAACTAGAAAACAATGTGCATTTTCCAAATTTGAACCAAGTAGTTTCCGTTCTTTGATTTAAGTTTAGTTACTTCCTGTGGTTTCATGTCCTACACTGCAGTTGAGTCTTTGGGTTGGCTCCAGTATAAATTGCACTGTTTCAATGAAATTAGAAACTATAGCAATAGATGGTTGAGCTGGTCTAGCTAGTAAACAGCATTAGGCTAAATATTATTCTGCTTCATGTTTGAGGGAGATGTGATCTCTGATCAGATTTTCAGTAGTCTCACTGACGTGAGCGTTACCTGTAATTTGCACCTATTCCTTTGTTGTTGCTATCTTAGATGGCTGTGCTGCCAGGAAAAGGCTATATCCTCCTTACTTATATCTTCCACAATGGGAATGAAAGAAGTAGAAACCCCATTCTTTTTAGGCCTCTGATGGAGGACAGTTTGCGGAGACCATCTGTGGAGACAGAAATTGGAGGCCTTTGCAAAGGATACTCAGGTTGCAGAACCTAAGTGATATGGGTTCCACCTTTTTCCTCTCTCCTGCTCCAAACTCCTCCACCATTCAAGTTCCCTAGGGCCTAAGGGAGCAGAGGAGTTGGGGGAAGGGGCAGGAATGGTTCAAGTTCACAGAGAAGGAAGATGGATTATTATGGGTGCTGCTGTGGGTGTTCGAGATGCCCTGTTAAACTGGCGGAGTCGGTGAGGACAAACTGGGCCCAAGATAAAGGAGTGGGGGGGGGATAATTTGAACTCTCTAGGGCAGGCCTGCACCACATGCGGCCCCGGGGCCACATGCGGCCCGCTTGCGCTCACTGTGCGGCCCGCAGGGGGTAAGCAGAGGTGGGGCAAGCTAAGCGGTGGGGTGGGTGGGGTGGGGAGAAGCGGATGGGGGCAGGGCGAGGCGAGGGTGGGGCTTTTCGGCCCGCACCTGGTATGTTTGCAGTAATATGGCCCTCGCTGCTTTCCGAGTTGTGCGGGCCTGCTCTAGGGCATCGGGATCTCTGGGAGGGCTTTCAACCAGGAAGAAGCAGCTCATACCCCAAGCCATGCAGCACAGGAACATGAGCACTAAAGAGAACTCTGGCATTTCATCTTGCACTTAGTGGGATGAGGTCCCCAGGGCCTGCACCATCTCCCAGTGTCTAGCAGGATTGTCGGAACTGGCTGCAGCATAATCCTTAAATCTGTGTAAGGCCTGCCCAGTGAACTCTGCACGGTTGGACTTCCTTGGGTTTGAGGTGCAGTGGGGTAGGGGAGAGACTTTCAGTGGCATTATCCCCTAGAAACCCACAATGACGCTCCGTGAGAAGAATGGTCTGCCACTGTCATTGTTAACTTGAATTAACTTCTGCTCTGTGCATAGGGGAGGGAAGGAGGATTAGACCAGGCACGGGCAGAGGAAGGCAAAATCTGGGATTGAGTGTGGATGTCTCAGCCCTCGCAGGATGTCATGAGTGAGGTGGGATGAGGTAGATCTGTGAATTAGGAGGACAGCCCCACCCCCAATAACAACTCCCCTGATGGTCAAATACTACCCCTCTGAGCTCCTGGGGAGATAAACTCTACACTGCCTCACTTAAGCCATCCACACAGGGGCTTAATTCGGGCCTGAGACTGTGCTCCTGGGAGTGAGTATACTAAACCAGTACTTCCCAAACTTTTTGAACCAACATTATGCTAGGCTGAACTCCCAGCCATTACTCATAGTCGTATCTGTTGGAGACCCAGGGAGGTGACAAGGTAACATTTGGAGCAGCCAAAGAATAATTTAACACAGGCTGAAAACTCTAAGCCAGTTTCCTTCCTTCCTCCTGTGTTGCCTCCCCAGCCCTAACTCAGCAGTCACAGAGACAGGGCTACAATGCCGACGAGTCGCAATGGCTGGGAGCGCTATGCTAGGCCTAGGTTAGCGAGAGCAAAACAGTGCTAGTACGAATCCCAGCTTGACACAAGAGCAGATGCTTTCTCTCCACTTGAGGTGTGTTTGGCTCATCACCACTTCTGCGCAATAACCACTAGAGCAATAAGCCCTCCTTGGACTGGGAATGCTGATCATGTGAGTTAATTTGGGAACATTCCCCTTTTCCTCTCTCTTTTTCAGGACACTTAAAGCAGTTTTTTCCCCTAGTGGTGAAGGACACTCTGACCAATGGAACCCCGGACGCCGCACAACATAACTGTGGTGCCAAACGCCGTCATGGTACAGCCATTACTGGACAGCCGGATCCCCTATGGGAGGCTGCAGCATCCGCTCACCATCCTGCCTATTGACCAGATGAAGACAACTCACATTGAGAATGACTACACCGACAACCCCAGTCTTGCCCAGCTGGCCGCACAGAAGCGCCCCCGGGGCCACCATGAACCTGCGCTGATCAGCCAGCACCTGCAGCGATGCGAGCAGGATGTCACCCACCCCTGGATCTCTTTCAGTGGACGGCCCAGCTCCATCAGCAGCAGCAGCAGCACATCTTCTGACCAAAGGCTCTTGGATCACATGGCGCCAGCCCCCGTGGTGGATCAGTCCTCGCCAAGAGCGGTCCGAATACAGCCCAAGGTGATTAATTGCAAACCTGTGGATCTGAAGGGGCCTATGTCTCAGGAGCTTGACAAGCACTTTTTACTGTGTGAAGCCTGTGGGAAATGCAAGTGCAAGGAGTGTGCCCTGCCAAGGACTTTGCCTTCATGCTGGGTATGCAACCAGGAGTGTCTCTGCTCCGCGCAGAACCTGGTCAATTACTCCACATGCATGTGTCTGGTGAAGGGAGTCTTTTACCACTGCACTAACGAGGATGACGAGGGCTCCTGTGCAGACCACCCCTGCTCCTGTTCCCAGTCGAACTGCTGTGCCCGCTGGTCTTTCATGGGTGCCCTCTCTCTGGTCCTGCCTTGTTTGCTGTGCTATCTGCCAGCCACCGGCTGCGTGAAACTCTCCCAGAGATGCTATGACCAAGTGAGCCGGCCTGGATGTAGATGTAAAAACACAAACAGTGTCATCTGCAAGGTGGTGCAGGATGGCAAAGAAAGCAGGCCAGAAAAACCCTTCTGACCATTGTGGGGGGAGGGGGATAGGGGAAAGGTGGAAGAGACACCAAAGCGGAGGTTATAACCT
The DNA here is from genome assembly GCA_007922305.1 of Dermatemys mawii. Lineage (NCBI taxonomy): Eukaryota > Metazoa > Chordata > Testudines > Dermatemydidae > Dermatemys > Dermatemys mawii. The sequence goes on from ML677358.1 coordinate 6,188,816, forward strand.
GTGTTCTGAGGGTAACGTGTTAGCCTTTGTCATCAACAGAGAAAGCTGAAGTAACTATTTCCATAAACTGAAGCACTTTGGGTTATTCAGGGTTTTGGAATTGATTATCTAAAGTTAAACAGGGGTAGGGCCAATGGAGGCGGATTCTTAATACTTTACAGAGCCCAGGCCGAAAACCAACATACACCACAGAGCTCAGCTGCTTAAAAAGTCTTTTCACCATCTGGTTCATAGTGCTTGCTGTGTCTACATCCAGCAAGAATAATTAACTCTTAGCTTGGCAGGCACATCAACAGCAGCAATATTCGTTTTCATTCACAAAAGACTAGTGGATTCAGAGTAGGGTGGGTTTTCTTCTTTTCAACTCTGATTTGTTACCAGCAGCCTGTTGAAGGTAAAGAGTTAATCTTTTTCTCTCCACTTGACTATTAAAAGGGCCAGTTGAGTACAAAGTAAATGTTTTCCCGAAGCTTTTTCCTTCCCCCTTCCAGAACAGATTTTGAAGCAGAAATAAACTTTTTTTCAAATCATTTTCCATCACTGTCATTGCCCTTTAGGTATATTTCTATTCATACTCCTATTCGTCACATCCTTTTGATACGGATTTTGTTTTCTGACAAAGGTACTGATATGGAATCTCTCTCCCCCTCACCTCAATAAGAGGACTATAGGCATAATGTGTTCTTCCCAACCTCCCACCCCCATGTCAATTTCTTTTGAAATTTTACATTGTCATTTTGCTAATGAGCCTCAGTCTGTAGCCTCAGATATCACATGTAGTAGATTTTTAAAATACATTATTACATCAATAGTAAAACTTTTTCCAAGGGGCTTTGAATGAATTCAACTTCTGTAGCATGGTTTCTTGCAAATGTGGATACAGAAGTCCCACTAAGCTGAGAAATTCATCCCTCCCCCGTTTCTCAAACTGTAGGAGCAAGATCAAGAAAAACTGAGCACAATACACATGTACATATTTTTTTAAACGGATATCAATCCAATACCTGTTCTTATGGAACAAGGTTTTCGGATCTACTTTGCTGATAATATTAGACACTTTTTTTTTTTTTTGGCAGAAATTACATTTGCTTGAAGTATTTTTTCCTCCATTTCTGTTGCTGCTGCTCAACTTTTGCCTCTTCTGTATAATAGTGTGTCTTTGTAAAGTGTAAATAGAGAAATTAAAAAATGTCTATTTTAGTGTTAATAAGTACTGAGGGAAGTCAAGGGTGCATATTTATGGAACCTTGCCCTTGTTTTTCAGTAGCTGACTATCATAGGCTTTGTCTGTGCACTCATACAAGGGCCAACTCTGCACTCCCTTATGCTGCGGTAACCCCTTTCTCTTGACAACTGCAAGGTGCTAAACAAAAGACTTTCTCCTAACATGCAACAAATCAAATAGATAGGTACTTGTTGCATGCTGAAAGCTGATCTAATCTGTGTGTGTGTATGTATATATATTTTTTAATTAGAGGAAATGTACTCCATAAATGCACAGCAATGACAGAAATACCATCTTTAATTAGATAAGCAATAGGCAAAGCTTATGTAGCATATTCCAGAAATCACATTTGCTTGGTTGTGATAGAATTGCTGTTTTGTTTTTTCAAAATGTACTGATTGGAGCTTTTTTTTTTTTAAAAAAAAAAATTTACTTAAGAATTCAGTTACGAGCGGGTGACTTTTTGGTTAAGTTTAATTGTAGATATTTATTAAGTGGGGAATTGTTTTTTAAAAAAACTTCATTTTCATATTTATAGCATTAGCTGACTTGTTTATGGTAAATCATAGAAAAAGGGATACTCCACCTACGTTACCAGATACGGATTCCTGTAGCTTACCCTCACTAGGAACATACTGTGTGTGCAGTGAAGGGGTTCGTCTGTTTAATCTTGCACAAATCAGAGGGAACCTTGCAAAGAAAAAAGAAAAGAACCCCAAACTGCTTGAACTGCTGTTTGAATGTATAAGGCATTGCTATTTAAGAAAATGATACACCATTCCATTAAAGTACAAATGAGCTAAAAGATGCAGCAACAAGCACAAAGATCTGTATCTGCTATCTTCCACCTTGAACATATGCAATGTTCAAATGACCTCCATCTGTACATTTTCTGTTTACCCCAGCCCCTGGCTTAGTGCAGAAGGATATCCTAGTGCAAATTTGCAATCGAATTTCTGTTGGCTGGCTGCATGTTACTGCAAGCACACATAACATTTGAATGGTCTCCACTGTGCCACTCCACATGTGTGCGCACATGTAAACACACACACAGAGCGAGTCCACATTCTTACATCCTCCTCTAATGAAGAGGACCTCCAGCCACTTTTACTTTCACTGTACATAGTTGTAAACACCTATTTCTTTGTCGGTTTCTTTTAATATAGAAATTCTGCTCTCGTGTAAGCTGATCCCCATGCTGGAAGACTGTAAAGCATTAGTGGATGTGTTAGTGCAGTGGTAAATGTAGCAGAATGAAGCTCCTTGTATTCTTTGAGTCCCTTCGGTGTAGCAATCAGTCAGCATGTTTCACCAGCTCTTTGCCTGAGGCATAGCAACAAAGTTGTTGAGCTTCTTGCATTAGCATTCAAAAGATGCTGGGTTAGACCAGACCAGGGGAGCCTTGATAGTATGACACTATTCCTTTAGATGCCTTTGGCTGCTGTGCTGATGAAAGGCATTTTTCCAGCCAACAGCTAAGTTTTCCCCTTTTTCCTTCAGTTCTCCCCCACTTCACTTTTAAGGGATGTACTCCCGCTTTGATCTCCTGTTACTCCCGAAACATAAAGCACACGGGAACAGTGTAATAGGACATCTAAATTTGGTATGGGCTAGAGCCACACCTATTTTGCATAAAATAAGCTGCCTTCCTCTCACGCAGAGACAACAGATTCGGACCTGCAACATGGTCTGTCATCCCTGCAACCTACCCCTCTCTCGTAGGCCATGTCTATACTACAGGGACTCCAGCAGCATCACTATGGCACCACGGCTCTGCCAGCATAACCCCCTAATGCAGATGCAGCCTATAGTGACGGAAGGGATTTTTCCCATTGATTTAGGAACATCACCTCCCCGCGTGATGGTAGCGAGGATGAGAGACGCGTACTTCTACCCACCCTACCTGTGTTTACTAAGGGGGATTAGGTCAGCATAGTTACGACAGTCAAGCATAGCTGTTTTACACATTCTTGAGCACCAATAGCTATATCGACTTAAGTACAGACCAGGAGAATGACTGCTGGCTAGGCCATACAAGTATGAACTCTATTGAACAATCCCTTGGGCTACTCTCTGATCATGTTGGCACGGTGGCAGAGGGAGCTGGCTCCTATCTTCATGAACACAAGTGGGAGTAAGGCACCTGGTGAGAGGACTTGCAAATTAAAAACTCTTTGAGGATGCACAAAATGGGCATCTTCTGTGTACCCACTGCAGGGGAAGCAAAAGTATTCCCTCAGAGCAAGAGAACAGTCCTGTAAAAAGGAGGAAGGAACAGGATTTGGCCCCATACTTTAAGTTTTACTGTCTTTTGGAAGCGGTTTCTCATTGCTTTTAGTAAACTAAAATCTCTAGTTCATTTCCTCAGTTTTTGTCTCTTTTGCAGCACTGGGGATTTCTTTTTCTTTCATGGTATGAAAAGCTGTTAAAGGATTCCCTCCCCTATCAATCACCTCCATACACCCCCCCCCCCCCGCAAAAGTTACTACAGAAGGTTTCCTTTGTATAGAATATTTATTTTGAAGCTCTATTTTAATAGTATTTATTTTAGAAAGTCTACTATTGTAAGAGTTCTTCTGTTTGTGAAGAAAAACAAGTTAAAACTGAATGTACTGATTAAAAAATATATATATATATATAAAATATATATTGTTAAATATACAAGTGACTGTTTGTGGTTTCTTTTAAAAAAGAGTGGTTTTTTTAGCATTTATTCTAGAAATATCAGCATAGATAGGCTAAGCCCAGCAGTTTAATAGCATGCAGGACTGGAACGTGCAAGTACTTCTAGAACCTCAATTGCATCAATCATAACAGCTCACATCTCCCTTGTGGGCACCAGTTCATGGACTCAGCAAGGTCTTTAGGAGGTAAGCAGCAGATTGAACATTTAGATCAGAATCTACCACAGTTAATGATCTTGCTTTCTGACTGGGTGCCTGAAACTGTGACAGTGCAAAGCTGAAGTAGAGGCCTGATCTGAAAGTATCCAGAGGCTGAAATAAAGTGAAAGCTGCCAAGTCTTCCCCCAACCCCAACCCAGCCAAAAAAAAACAACCAACCCCCAAACAAACCCAGCCACATGAACAAACACACAACCTGCTCCTGCATTGATCACTCTATTTACACAAAGATCTCAGAAGAGAATTCTGAAAGTTTATGAGTGAGAGCGAGTGGACAAAACATTTTTTAGATTCGACTTCCTCTGGTCTCCCCTTTTGTTTATTTAGCTTAGCTGATGACTTGTTCAACCTTGGCTCATTTTCATTATGTGTAAATGTTCTACAATGATCAGACAATCCTCTGTCAGACTACCTTTCTATATCTAAGTTGAGCAGACAAGTGAATAAGTTTGTGTTCAATTTATGCCTTATCATCCTTCTAAAACTTTTAAAAAGCTCTAGGGAACATCCTATGTGTCCATTCCTTAATCTTCCTTTGTTAAAGGAAGTGTTTAGCTCACCTTTAAACAGTGAGGTGGCAACATTTGCAGATGATACAAAACTATTCAAGATAGTAAAGTCCCCAGCAGACTGCAAAGAGCTGTGAAAGGATCTCACAAAACTGGGTGACTAGGCAACAAAATGGCAGATGAAAATTAATGCTGATAAATGCAAAGTAATGCACCTTGGAAAGCATAATCCCAACTATACATATAAAATGATGGGGTCTAAATTAGCTGTTACCACTCTAGGAAGAGATCTTGGAGTCATTATGGCTAGTTCTCCGAAAACCTCCATTCAACACGCAGCAGCAGTCAAAAAAGCAAACAATGTTGGGAATCATTAAGAAAGGGACTGATAAGAAGACAGAAAATATCATATTGCCCCTATATAAATCTTGAATACTGCATGCAGATGTGCTCGCCCCATCTCAAAAAAGATCTATTGGAATTGGAAAAGGTTCAGAAAAAGGCAACAAAAATGATTAGGGGTATGGAACAGCTGCCATATGAGGAGAGATTAATAAGATTAGGACTATTCAGCTTGGAAAAAAGATGACGGGGGGTGGGGAATATGATAGAGGTCTATAAAATCATGACTGGTGTGGAAAAAGTAAATAAGGTAGTGTTATTTACTCCTTCACATAACAAAAGAACTAGTGGGTCACCAAATGAAATGAATAGGTAGCAGGTTTAAAACAAACAAAAGGAAGTATTTCTTCATACAATGTGTAGTCAATCTGTAGGACTCCTGGCCAAAGGATGCTGTGAAGCCCAAGACTATAACAGGGTTCAAAAAAGAACTAGATTAATTCATGGAAGATACATCCATCAATGGCTACTAGCCAGCATGGGCAGGGATGGTGTCCCAAGTCTGTTTGCAAGAAGCAGGGAATGGACGATAGGCACTTGATAATTACCTGTACTGTTAATTCCCTCTGGGGCACCTGCCTTTAGACACTGTTGAAGACAGGATACTGGGCCAGATGGACCTTTGATCTGACCCAGTATGGCTGTTCTTATGTTCCTACTAGAATGCTACGTCACATATTGACAGAGGAATGGAGACGCGACAAGTTTAGTCCATCAGTGGGGCTTAGCAACAGTCTGGGAAAAGAGCCCGATGCACAAGTGATAAACCTTTCCACCTTGGCTACAGGTCCATTCGCCAGACGGAAGTTGAAGCATACTCGGCTTTCTGGCTTGGCTCGCCTGCAGGCCACAGCCTAGGCTCTCTGGCGGCTAACACCTAAGCATCAATTCCAGGGCAAACAGGAATCCTACTCCATGTTTTCTCTGTTACTCATGCTCACCATTAGATGTCAAACCATATCCCCTCTTCAACATTACCCCACTGTGGCTTTGGTAGACCATGTACCTTAACTCCTGCTACTGGAAAGGCAGCCACTCACAACATGGGGCACACGGAATGGGATACCATGAGAGGAATAAAATACCACAGGGATCCTCCAGTGATTAGACCCTGCTGTCCATCCCCAAGAGGTCTGTTCTCTGGGGACAGATAGTAAGAACAGTCCAGCTGCATAGACACAGGAAGCCTCAAAGGCACCAGCAGTGACCCAGCGGCATTGATGTATTTTAACCTCTGAGATTTATTTCAGTGAAGTTACAGATTTGCTGAGCACATCAGAAGAGGCATCTGGGGGACACATATTGTGGTGCAACCAGATGAGGTTATGGCCCTTTGGTTTAGTTAATTCCCACTCATGTGTGCATTTAAAAATGTGATTGATTTAGGATATTTACAGTGAAGAGACAGCAAATCCATAGGCGCTGGGGTGTATCCTGCTCTGCCAGTAGGAAAAGGCTTTTGGACAGGAAGGATTGTTTTCTTCTTTAAAAAGGTTAGGAACCAATAAAAATCAAGCTTTTTAACATGGCTACAGCTGGGTCTTTAGTATAATGAAGCTGAATGCAGGCTTAAATCACCTCCGCTGCAGAGAAACTTTGCTGACACACAACGGCTCCTCTTAACATCCAGCCCCCTTCTGGTGCACAGTTTTCATTTCACAGAGTGTAGCTGTGCTTTTGTGCAACCAAACAGTTGCAAAGTAAGTTGACTTTAAATGTACAGTCATGACTAACTGGATTAACATAAGCAGACAACAGTGTGACAGAAGGATGCAGGCCGAAGGAAAAGCCAGCAGGACTCCCCCACCAGTTTTAAACTTTATTCAGCCAAACATTAATACAACAATATGTCCGTGGCCTGAGGCAGGTGTAATTTTCATAATTTATGGGTCCCTGAGACAGGAAGAAAGCTCCAGGTTTTATTGTGTTTTGCACGATAAATGGCATTCCAATTGTCTGCGTGTTATTCTTTCAGGCTGCGCTGTCTGGCAGGAACACAAGTCCTTTTGGAACCCACCTGTGCCTGCTACCCTCAGGCGCAGGATAATTATGAATACATCTGTATGTGTTAAGCAGGAGATGATTGAAAAACTCTCCTCATTTCCCCATGTTATTAGAAGACACTTCCTGCATTGACATGTATGTTAACACTCAACAGCTACAGGCTTGAAATAAACTCCCCCCGCCCTTTAAAACTCTTCCCTTTTCATACGTTCCCCTCCCTCTCTGCACAGATGCTTTTCATGTGGCTGCATGTACACTTGTTGCAGCAAGGCACTGACTGCAGAGACAGAAGAACGGGCGTCCATTGCTCTTTTAACACACATAGGCACACAACCCATGAGACGAGGGATGGAGCATCCTGGTCTGAAACACACCTAGAAGCAGCCTGGCACTGGCGTGGCTGGGTGTCTGCAGAGGCCTGCAACTCAGCTCTGCAGAAGACGCACAACACCTTGCCCTATTGTGCAGCCCGTCTGCCCCTGTCTCTAGCAGGTTGCACGTGTTTAGACATTTGGCTTTTGAATCTAATTTGTCTCACATCCCAGCGTTAGGGGAGATCTCTGCACCATGAACCAAGGACAGCGACAATCATCTATCTGGGGGAAAAGCTGAGCACAGGAGACTGTTGTGTTTTACATTACTATTATCGCCTTAGTGTCATAGCACCTGGTTAACCTGGCACAAACAGGGCAGATACCATGCAAGCTTCCCACACATTGATATGGCAATGGCATCAAGGCTAATGCTGCGACACTCATTTGGCCACACAAGCAAAGGTTTCCTCTCATGTTACAGATTTTGTGCTGTGGACAAAGGTCAGTTTGGACTAAGAACATTTCACCAAACTTATGAACTGAACCAGGATTCAAACCCGTATCTTCATAGTGAAGTGGCTCAATCAATATCTGTGTCCCGGAGCCCAAGACGACTCTGCATGTGGAACCTTCCTAGACATTTAGAAGCCTCCAGCGGGTACTAATGCTGCTCTTTGGGAAACAGTTGTAAAGACCTTGCAGTGCCAGTTGAAATACCTCGTAGGTCGGAATGCAGTAGCCTAAAAGGAACATATAGTGAACCAGCAACATACCAAACATAACATGCTGGTGATCACAGAAGCAGTGTTACTAGTTTATACCACTGTCACCAAAAAGTGGGGCATTGTTTCCTACGATTTTATTAATTTTTTTCAAAGAAAAAATGTAAAAGGAGCACAAATTCCTCTGCTAAGTGCAAACACAAGAACTGCGAGGTGAAATAACCAGGTTTTCATGACAGGGTTTCCTTGAATGACATTTTAGTGTAGAAAATGACTAACTAGCTGCCCTATAAATATCAGAGGAGGGAGTGCAGTCTCTAGAAGCTAGAGCATGGAAATAAATGGGAGCAAGTGTAACCCACACCCCTCCTGGATATGGTGTTGTGTCCCATCTCATGGCACCGAGACCACTTAGAGAGAGTTCAATGAGTCTGCTATACAGCCTTACGGCAGGTCTACACTACCCGCCGGATCGGTGGGTAGCGATCGATCTTTCATGTGTCAATTTATCACATCTAGACTAGACACAATAAATCGATCCTCGAGCGCTCTCCCATTGACTCTGGCACTCCACCGCTGTGAGAGGCACAGGTGGAGTCAACGGGGGAGCAGCAGCAGTCGACTCAGCGCTGTGAAAATGCCGCGGTGAGTCGACCTAAATACGTCAACTTCAGCTACGCTATTCCCATAGTTGAAGTTGCGTATCTCAGGTCGATCCCCTCTGTAGTATAGACCAGGCCTTAGTTAAAAGCCAATTGTCTTTTAGCTCATGCAGCAGACGCTCACGTACTAAGCTCCAGAGGCCCCAGGTTTGATCCTGCTTGCCAATGACTGGGATCTGTCGGTATTACACAAGGAATCCTAGGCTCCAGTCTTGCCTCTATCACTGACTCTCTGTTTGTCTCTAGGCAAGTTACTTAAACTCTTTGCACCTGAGGATCCCCAGATATAAACAAAAACTGATCTCCCTGTCAGGGGGACAGTGTTTGTAATGCACTATGAAACCAGATGAGAAGTGCTAATGGTTGCTATATTATTGTTTAACCACCTGAGAGACAACCAGGCTCGCTGCAGCTCTTCTCTGTATTACAAACCCCATCCAGATCTGCAACAGTCATACAGGTGATTCTGATCACAGAAAGCAGGGGAATAAATCAGTGAAAAACCTCCTTCCAGTGCTACTGATCTATTAGCTGTATCCTGAATTTCTGAAAGCAGCTTCTACCTCCCACTGACTTTGGAGTGCCAGTTAGCGCAGTAGTGGGGATAAGCTGCTGCCTAAAGGCAGGAGGCACCCAGGGTGGCAAGACAGTCAATCCTGATCCACCTTCTGGCTTACTACTGAGTTGAACGGCGTGGGGAGTGTTCCACAGGCATTGGACAGTGAAATCTCAAACACTCAGGAGTCCAATCACATGTAAGAATATAGACCAATGAGAACATAAGACAGTGGCAGTAATATATAAATGGTTAAAGAGATTATGCCAAGAGTTGGGACATGAGTTGTATATTTACTTTCTTTAATTCAAGTTATCGCAGTGTTTGTAAAGGGGTGAAGGACTTGACCTTTAAATCATATGAAACTGGATCAAAAACTAGGAGGGGATTCTTTGATTGAGGATACAAGTAATGCTTGTAAATACAAGTAATGCTGAGAAAAAAAACACACTGAAGTTTTCTTGAAAGTTACCAGCCCGGCCAGAATATATAAATCTAAACCCTGTTAGAGTTTGGCATATTGATGTCCTGTTCATAGGGCTTTTGAAATCTTAATTGAACATTTACTTTTCCCTGGTTGGAAGCTGGCCAAAGGAAACATGTTGATTTTATGGGGGAGATGTTAGGGTGATAATGTTTCAAACCAAATTAGTATCTGTTTTTAAAACATTTTTATTACATTTTCAGTAACTAAGCAACCCCTTTGTGCCCCCACTCCCATCTTCAAACCCATCACTGCAGGGTGATTATAAAACAAGGGGACATATACATTACAATGCTATAACTTTCTATTAGAAAGCTGCTACGGCTTGAAAAAAAGGTGGGATTTTTATTTAATAGGAAGAGATGGCAATATTTGCAGTTGAAAATGAGAGGTTAGTGCCCAGAAAAAAAGAATGAATAGTCAGGGTAAAGAACAAGAACCAGAATAAAGGTATAAACAGATTCATGATCAGATATGATCAGCCAGGCTGGGTACAATATACCCAGCACAAAGTCACAAAGATATAATTCAGCAGGCCCTATTAAAATCTAACGTCACATCTGGCCCAGTTCTGCGGAACACTGAGAACGCTCAATAAGTGTTTAGTACCTTATAGGCTCAGACTCAGCATAGCTCTCAGGCTTACAAATGTTGCCAGATCTGGTCCTATAAACATGGATTTTATTTCGTGTTCCCCACCTTCCAGATTGTCCTGGAGTCCCCAGGAATTAAAGATTAATCTTTTATTAAAGATTATGTCATCTGATGAAACCTCCAGGAATATGTCCAACCAAAGTTGGCAATCCTAATTTTGTTGGATTTAGCAAAACCAATCCTTTCAAATTTAGCTTGTTCCAGCATACAGTTAATCTATTGCTCTTTGTAAACAGGATACAAATATTCTCTTCCCCCATATATAGGCACATACACATTATGTTATACACATGTAATTAGGCGCACACATTCATTTTGTGTAAGGAGGCATAACTTGCTGCTAGTCCACTTAGTGAACAGTTTCTACTCTGTTTATATTGAAACCTGATAAGAAATTCAAGGCCTGGTCCTCCTGTGCCTTGGGAAAGTTATTTTTACAGGCTGCAAATTGACATTCATAATGTACTGCTGATACTGAGAACTTTCGCTCATTCACCTCTTGAGTTGCCAAGTCCCGACTACTCGAAAGAGGGCCACGAGCAGAACTGTGGCACAGGAAACTTCAAATTAGTTTGGCTTTAGTTCCATAAAGACATACCAGTTTCTATAACTTTAGTTTCCTGAGTCAGCCTTTCCCTTGTAAATAATTCCCAGCACAGCCAGCAAATGCCAAATTGGTGTGGGATGGAGTTAAATCTGGGGTAAGGAGAGGGGGAAGTCTCACCTAACGAGAAGAGTTTGTCTCCACTCAGTTAATTCAAAGGCCAATATACATCACACATATAAAACGCCTGGCTTTTTGTGAGAGTCAGACAAATGGTTTACATAAAGATAAATTGCCTTTGCATTTTGTTTTACTTCCTAATGATAACAACTCCTGTGTGACACAGTGAATCACTAGGCTCTTCCCTTGAGAGCCATAAAACTTTACAGATCTCCATCAAAGACTTGAGAGCAACAGCTACCGTTCAGGGGGCACCTATGTCTGCATACGAAGCAAATGCTTCCTGTGCAGAAAATAAATTAAAAGGTCAAGGTAAAGTATTTCAAAAGTGGAAACTCTGTTTTAAAGATTGACTCTCTGCAGCTACTATTGCCATGCAAGGCCTGGGAAAAGTGATCCTGGGAAAGTGAAATATTCTGTGCCTTAGTGCATATTATTTGAATAGAAAAGCAAAATTACCCCAGGGATAGCACCATGAACACTTCAAAATGGCATCAGAGCAGAAAGCAGGATTAGGGGAAAAAAAAAAAATCTATATTTTTATTTGGCTAAAGAAAATATTCTGAATAGATTTTAGGGCCGAACTTTTCCAAAACTGGACACTGATTTTTGATTGCCTCACTTTCTGGGTGTCCAATCAAAAATAGCCAGGGCCTGATTTGTGGGAGCTGCTGAACAGCTGTTGCTTTTACTAAACTCCACTGGAGGTGTGTGCGCTCCACACTTCTGAAAACAATCAAGCCTTCAGGGTCTCCTGTGGGGTGCACTTGAGTTGAGGCACCCAAAGCTGGCAGCCACTTTTGAAAGATTTTGGCTTTAATATCTTAGATTTAAGACAGCAGAAAATTGAAAAGTATTCAGTGTTCCAAAGAAAGGGGGAAGAGGTTCGCTACAGTACTGATTGATTTTTTTAAAAAAGCATTTTCACGGGACTGTGTGTGAATTTTGTGGGCTGGTAGTGGGTTGACTGAATCAGGGTGCTCTTGTGAAGTGAGTTCAATAATCCCACCAATGTCTGCATCAGATTGCTCCACCTTGGCTGTACACTCAAAGTAAATCAAAAAGCTCCCTCAGTGTCCTCAACACAAAGTGTGTCAGCAATAGTTCCTGACCAGGCCTGGCTTCTTGGGAGGGAGAGGAGTGACTGACTAGTCCTTCCTTCCACCTACCTTCCTGCCCACCCACATTCTGGTTTCACCCAAGAACTGTCACTTGAGAAAACCAACCAAACCTTTTTATTTGGCCTGCTGGGCCCTGATTGGCCTCTCCCAACACTTCCAGCTCCTGGAGCACCAAGTCTTGCTCGTTCCATCAGCAGCTGACCCAGGGAAGTTTTTCTAGGCAAACCGGAAGGTCCGAAATTCCTGCTCTTCTCCTCTTAAAGGACCACTTCTTGGGGTGCCGTGCACCAAGGCAGCAGAATTTCTGGCAGAGGGCAATGAATGCCTGGTACCAGTGGCAGATTTAGAATTAGTGGGGCATTGTGTGCAGCTTCAATTTGGTGGGGGCCCCTTGGAACCCAGCCAATAAAAAGAACATTCTCTCTCATCTCTCTCCCCAAACCCGCTGTTTTCCATTCTTTTTTTCCCCTCCATCCTCCTCCTAAAAAGTAATGGGAAGAAAATGAAAATAAAGTGAGGTACCTTGATTGAGGCAGGTGGTTGGGATGCAGGGAGTCAGGCTCTGGGAGGAAGTTTGGATGCAGCATACAGGCTCTGGGCTGGGGTTGGGGTGCAGGAAAGGAATGGGGGTGGGGAGGTGCTTACCTCAGATGGCACGGCTCCCAAAGCAACGGGCACCCACATACCCCTCCGACAGTGGCTCCTAGGCGCAGAGGGCAGGAGGCCTCCATGCAGCGCTTCCTGCAAGCACCTTCCCCACAGCTCCCAGCCAATGGGAGCTGCAGAGTCTGTGCTCAGGGCAGGGGCAGCAAACGAAGTTGCCTCCCCGCCCCCCGCCAGGGGAGCGCAGAGACATGCCAGCAGAGACTGCATCTGGGACCGGTGTGGGGCCACCAGCCATAGCATACAGGCAGCCTGCTGCACCTCCAGTCGGAACTCAGGAGCAGGTTGTCAGATATTTGTCCTGCATTTTGGGAGGCCCCTCTGTCTTCGGGGGTCCCATGCCACTGAACGGTTTGTTTGATGGTAAATCGGCTCCTGCCTGGTACACCCCATCACACAGCCCTGAAGACTGGAGTCATGTTCTCCGAGTTAGTACAGCACAGAACGGAACACTGCAAGTGTTCGCAAGCCCGACATGCACGGACCCCCCTGCTTTGTGGTCAAAGGGGAGCTCACTCTCCATAACCCATGTAGTCCCAGCTGAGCCTGCTATCTAGAAAGGACCAGGTGATTTTTGTGATAGATTTGGGCAGGGCCTAATCTATTGACTTCAGTGGCCTTTGAATCAGGTGTTTGGTCTTGTTACTACTTTAAATTCATTTCATACAAGCCACTGAACAAGTAGCAATAACTTTCAGTCTGACCTGGGCATCTACTCACGAAAGGCTCTGTAACTCTAACTGTTCCCCTGAACCAGCCAGCCGGCCCCTATAGCATGTCCAGATTCTCACCAGCAGGAGACAGACAAAAGCCCAGCTGGATTCTTGAGACCATTACTCCTTGTTCTGTCATCTGGTACCACTGAGAACAGTCTAGATCCATCCTATTTGGAACCCCCTTTCAGGTAGTTGAAAGCAGCTATCAAGTTCCCCCTCATTCTTCTCTTCTGTAGACTAAACAGACACACTTCCTTCAGCCTTTCCTTGTAACTCATGTGCTCCAGCCACCTAATCATTTTTGTTGCCCTCTGCTGGACTCTTTCCAATTTTTCCACATCCTTCTTGTAGTGTGGGGCCCAAAACTGGACACAGTACTCCAGATGAGGCCTCACCAATGCCGAATAGAGGAGAATGATCATGTACCTCGATCTGCTGGAAATGCCCCTACTTATACAACCCCAAAATGCCATTAGCCTTCTTGGCAACAAGGGCACACTGCTGACTCATATCCAGCTTCTCATCCACTGTAACTCCTTCATCCTTTTCTGCAGAACTGCTACCTAGCCATTCGGTCCCTAGTCTGTAGCAGTGCACTGGAATGGGTTACCTAGGTGGAATCTCTTTCTTTAAAGGTTTTTAAGGTCAGGCTTGATGAAGCCCTGGCTGGGATGATTTAGTTGGGGATCGGTCCTGCTTTGAGCAGGGGGTTGGACTAGATGACCTCCTGAGGTCCCTTTCAACCTTGATATTCTAGGATTCTCTCAATTAGAGGACTTTGTCAAGACTGCCCAGCAACCTGTCTGTAGCTTCATTTTAAGTCAGTTTTTAAAGTACCTTTAATTGACAGTGATTGATTACACCTCTACCACCTATGGGGTCATATAGGGACCCCTAGCTACAGAGACCCCATACCTGGCTGCCAACCCCAGCTGTAGCATTACTGACTGCTCCCTCCTCGGCCTCTGTTCCATCCCAGTTTACCCAGGGTCTGGTTTGGCACCAGAAGTTAGCAAGGTACCATGACAACTCCCCTCCCTAATTTGCTCGTCAGACTCCTACCATGGTGGCTGACCAGTGAATGCTTGATGCCTGTGGGGACATCTTGCATATGCAGAGGGGGCGGGGCCCTCATGTCTTTCCACAGAACTCTGGACAGGTGGAGGGAACAATATAAACTATGGCTGCTGCTATTCATTGCCGTGGCGTTTCAGTGTAACATTTCACACACGGTGTTCGGAAGTTTCCTCTCCTTCAGGAGGTCGTAGCTGGAGAAGCAGCCCTGAATGCTTCTGCAGCCCAACAGCCAGAATCCTCACCGGATTCAAAGCAATGATGGGCTCAGCACTGTCCACAAGCCAAAAAGACATTGGCCATGCACATGTGCATGCACCAAGTTCTTCTCCACCCTGGAGAACACTCGGTTTAATCGTTAGCTAAGCCACCTCACTGTCCCAATGAACAACTATTCTCGCTCACTCAAAGCTGATTCTTCACTCTGCCTCCCCTAGCACCTCCAGGGGTTCTTCCATTGGAAAGCACATTAGAAATATTCATAAGCTCAGTCTCACAGCATTCCTCTTTATCCCCATTTTACAGATGGGGAAAACTGTAGCCAGAAGCTTAAGCAACCTACCTGGGGTTGCATATGGACAGTGTAGGAAAGAAGTAGAGCACAAAAATCCTGATTCCCAGTCCCTGCTCTAACCACTAGACAACAGTTCTTCCATTAAACACGATTACAATAAGTAGGAGTATTGCGCCAGATCTTCAACTGGTATATCTCCATTGCCTTCATTTAAGCTATGCCAGTTTACACCGACTGAGGATATAGCCCATATTCAGTAAGTACGAATTCTAGTTTCGTGATCACCTAACTTAATGTACTGGGTGGAATTAAAAAACAAACAAGCATAAAAACATGACCAGGCAGACACCCAGAGGAGAATGTTTCAGCCCAAATGGTTTGAGTTTGACAAAGTTATAAGCAACTGAAAACTGGTTGAAACCACTGGCCTAGAATACCGAATGAGCTCACGCAGAGACAGGTCTCTTCTGAAAACACACCCACCCATCCGTTAGTCATATTGTATTAGAAAGGTGGAAAAGTCAATATTTCTTTGGTTTTGATTGTTCTTAAATATTGCAGTTTTCACTGACTTGTTTCTTACAGAGAATGAACAGAAATTTGTATGTGACGAAACACCAAATAAACCCTAAACCCAAGTTCCCCTCAGCCCTAGGTATGTTTGTGATTATGTTACACGGTTATGTAACTGCTGTTTCCTAATCAGAAACATCTATTCTTCTTGGAGCATGAAACTCAGATGTTCTGCATCACATCCCTCCATTTTAATTGTCCCACTTGAGTGGATGATTATGTTTAGAAAAACAATATTCTCAAGTCCTCTAGTCTAGTCCAAGGTAGACTTGGACCTATTCAGTGCTATAGAACAAATGGTTAATTTAATCTTTAGAAGAGAGCCCTCTTCTTCAGATAGGTGCTTTAAAAATATCCACTATTTTTGTTATTATATTTTATTATTTTTTCCTTAAAGAGGTTACAATAATATTACCATTGATCTTACACTTCAGGTTATAGGAGCCTGATCCGAAGCCCGCTGAAGTCAATAAAAGCCATTTAATTGACTTGGGTGAGCTCTGGATTAGGCTTAACAGTGGGGATCTTAAAAGTGCCTAGTGTTGACGAAACTCTGCTCCAATTAAAGTGAATGATAAAACTCCCCTTAACTCCAAAAAGTGCAAAGTTAGGTCAGCAATAATTGCTTTTGAAAATTCCAGCCTACACTATATGGTCTCCGAGAAGAGGAAGCTGTGCTAAAAGATGGAGAATTCATAGGATATGCTTCTATGAAATCTGATAGAGGTTTCCAGGTTTGAGTAAGATCACCTATGGTTCTGGGTTTTTGCTTTTTTGTTGTTGGGTTTTTTTGGGGGGGGTGGGGGGAAAGTAGCTATGCACCATTCTACAGTGATGATTTGTCATGTATCTTTCTAATCTGTCCTGATGCTTACCTGTCTCATAGAGCTGGAAGGACCTTGAAAGGTCATCGAGTCCAGTCCCCTGCCTATACTAGCAGGACCAAGTAGTGTCCCTGACAGATTTTTTGCCCCAGATCCCTAAATGACCCCCTCAAGGATTGAACTCACAATCCTGGGATTAGCAGGCCAATGCTCAAACCACTGAGCTATCCTTCTCCCACCCCAAAAAAAATAAAAAATGCTTCTCGGAAGAGGGTCCGTCTCATAGGCTGGCTGACTCTTTGAGACAAGCTGGGCTCAGGCTTGCCCATGACAGCAGTTCTCCCTCAACCTAAATGAGGAGCTGGCAACATTAGGGTTAATTCATGATCCGAGTTGGGTGTAATGGGGCTTCCTTAGGAAGACTGATACCGGCTGTGGTAGTGAAGCAGGGAGGGCACTACTTAAATATAGCTGGGAGCTGATTAAAGAATGAGATCTTGGAGGGAGGAACAAGGGGCATTCTCCTCCAGGAAGAGCCCGAGGGAATTAGGATGAGGCACCCACTGGGAGCTGGGTAGGTTTGTGGAGGGGGCCCTGAGTTAAGGTCTGTAATAGAAGAAAGTGACCCAAGGGAAGCGGAGTAGATTCCTGCAGGGGAGTCCTGAGCAAGGCCAAGAAGGATAAGGGAGTAGAAGGGAAGCCCAGGAGGAGCAGAAGATCACTTTATGTGGTATGTGGACTCCCAGCAGGGAAAACTCTGGGGAGTCAGCTCTCTTAACAAGAATGAGAAAAAACTCGGAGAAGCCCAGGAAGAGCAAAGCACCTGTTGTATACGTCAGCTGAGACTCAGAGTACTCCGGAAGGGGAGTGAACTGTTATGTGACCAGGCTGGAGGGCCAAGCCACAGAAAACCCAGAGAAGGAATCAGGAGAAGACATCAGCCAGGACTGGTCGTCATGGCCAAGGAAGTGGCCACTTGGGTGCAGGGCCTAGTGGTATAAAATGGGAAGTCTCCTGTAGTGCTGTGTCCAGGTGTGGTGGCCCTAGAGATGAGGATGCACCCTTGTTGTCTGTTATAAAGAGGTCTACAGAAGTCTTTACCTGTAGGTAAAACCGTGGATTTTAGAATTACTAGAAGATAGAGGCAAAGAGTCTTGTAGCACCTTATAGACTAACAGATTTTAGGGATCATGAGCTTTCGTGGGCTAAGACCCA